>JBAJNP010001732.1:0-56608 GCA_036877545.1 Yasuhikotakia modesta
CGTTTGCATTGTGTATAATGCATCCAAACGTTTCAGAAATGTATGCAAAGCGTTCATTTAAAAACTGGATGGTTTAAATGTATCTTGAACGGACAAAATGCACATTTGTATTGCATGCGTAATGGAAACGTTAAGGAAATGTTCTTACAACCTAAAATTGTGAGCTGGGATTAGTGCAGTTGTGTTCTGGATGCTCATTGACATGAGACTGATATCATATCATCTCAAATCTGATGCCTCATTAAAAATGAACAACTTCTGCTCTTGTTGTCCCTGTAAACACTCCTTAAATATTATACATACACCAGCACAATTTAAACCCTGATACTGTATGTGGAACTCAATTGCAATGTGTTGATCCGTGAACGAATATCCTGCCCTCGTCCTGCTCCATATGAGATTTTGACTTTGCTGCCTTGAGATAAAGACATTTGAATAATGATACAATATTATGGTCTGTCTGATTACACACAGGCCAATTGGATGCTATCCACAGCACTTCTGAATACTGGAATGCTGGCCATTTTTCCGTGGAATATGAAAGCTTCTCTACAACGGATTCTAACTCTGCTTCCGGCGTGTTGTATTAGCATAAAAATACGGAAAAGGTTTGTGTGCTGCTACAGGGCTAAAATATAATCTGAGAGAAATGTAATTCCTCGCTGTAAGATTTCGTTTTCGTACAGTTACGTTGTTCTGATTGATATTTTAACTTACCGCACGTGTAATGCGTCCATCAGTCATACACAGGTAAACAATAGCATCAATCTAAAGAGAAATCAGAGAGTTTTTCGGCTGGGGAAGCAAAGCAACAGAGCAATCACAGAAGGTAATCGGAAAGCGGTTTGTGGCTTTATGGTTTTAAAACATTGCTGTTAGTTTTCAGGCCAGACCTGAGCTGAAACACTGCAGGGTGAGTCTGAGTCCAGATTCAGTCTGATTGATTTACTTTGCGTTGCTTATGTTTCACCAGAGGTTACGGCTGCTCCTCAGAGCATGAACAGCGTTCAACACTGTGAAGGGATAGAGCGACAGAGATGGATAAAGGAGGTCAAAAACAACAGAAAGAAGTTTTTCTACACCTGGTCCTTTTCATTTGTCCTGCGGGGTGTGGAGAGATACCCGTTCAAGCAACAAACAAATGCTCAAAAATGGCACATGTTAAATCCGCCGTGTCTCAGGAGTTTGAGAGCGAATTAAGTGACAGTTGGCCAGCAGTTGAAAACTTTGCAGAGTGAAGTTTGTTTGTGAAATAAGAACAACTGGAATTGGATGCTTAACCGTAGCTTGACGGATAGCGCGGACTAGCTATTGCAAAGCTTGTTTGTTTGCACGTTCAATTCCAATTAAAGCCTCTTTGTATGCGGCCATTGTTAGCCCCTCTCTTATGGCTTTGAGGGTTTTGTTGAGTTTGTTGATGCTGTTGGGTTTAGAAAGAACACTTAATATGATGCTTTCACTCTGTGCCGCTGTGGCCTTCATTAGCGCTAAATGATCAGTCTTTGAAGAGTGAGCAAATGTTTCCAGTTCAAAAATAAAGCCTGACATTTGTGATACATAATAACAGCTCTGTTGGGTCTCTACTGTCTGTTATTGGCAACATGTTGTTTCAGCACATTCTGTTCTTATCCACAGTCACTTGTTCTCGTCTTTGATTGGTCGAGGGCTCCGGAGTGTGATGTCATATCCTGTTGCCTACAATATCTTGCTTGCAGGGTTTATTAGGCTAGGATAGAAGAATTTGAATGGGTTTTAAATGACATCACCTTTAAAGTTGTGTTTTGTACCTTTAAGTGATGCATCAAGTTAAAAGTTATCAGGGTTGGTTAAGGGTGCAGAGAAAAAAGACAGATACATTTTCCATTGAACAGAAAGGTCACATTGGCCACAGTGCCTCCCGCTGTCAATCAATTGATTTTCTATAGTGGTACCCGCCCTTCTCCGCCCCCTCATACATTATTCATGATGTGGCAATGGATTTGAAACAAGCCACTAATTATTTATACAAGGCAGACACTTCAGCAATGTATCACGATGAGATAAATTATCACGCTGCTATCCTAACATATGTTCTTACCCATAATCCTCTTTTCTTTCTGCCAAAACTGCTTGTGCACAACTTTGGTTTTCTTATTATGACATATGGCCCAAGCTATTCTGGTATGCAGAGTCATCATGTAACATAAATAATTTTTACTTCATATTATTACAGTCGCTTATAGCAATTAGTGCTATAAAAATAGTGCAATGTTAAAAATATGCACATGACCATGTAAGTCTGTATTGTGTTTGTGCACCGTAAAGTACAAAATTATATTAGATATTATATATTTTTATCCTCAAACATATAAACGGTTTTGAAACAGCAGTATCAATGTAATGCCTTAACAAAAGATTAGTATTACAGCATGAATAATATTTCTCAAGGGCATTGAGCGGCAGAGATAAGAAAAACCTCTGTTGCTGCTCTCAGATCAGTGCTTTCTTTCTCCAGTCTCATAAAGCACCACTGAGACAGGTGGTGTAAATTTAAGGCACTGATCTCAGATCAGGGATTAAAAAAAGGGGATGGTAGGATTTCATGGCTAGGTGTGACAGCTAAAGATCTCCTGTGGGGATTCAGTAATGAGAGAGGAGTCGCGGGGGTCCGTGTGGTGGAGATTTTTTCCTGCTCATATTAGCAAGCTAACAGCCTGATTATTCACCACGCCTACTGACTGAGTTGGGTCACCTTGTCGCTCTACCTGAGAGTGATAGAGAGACAAAACAGAAGGGAAGATTATCATTTCATCTGTATCCGTATCCTATCACGGATTATAAAGCAAAAGTTCCTGGATCCTGATTGGACAACGTGGCGTTCCAGTCGTGCTAAAACCAACAATATAGTAACAGCTATGACTTCATCATAACATCATGACCTTCATCATATCACAGCACAGCAGACTCTGAGAATATTTTTGTTGCATAGCAACGTCCCTCCATATCAGGGTCTGTTGGAAGAATAGCACTTAATGAATTTGCTCAATGTGATAATGTTTAATGAAAATTTGAGCTTCTAATAATTGCATTACATAGCGACCCTTTTTTAAAAGCAATAAGAAATTTAAAACTCATTTCCTTTGCCTGTCACGGCCATTTATGGTTCATATTTTTATCAAACGCAGACGTTTGAAACATCTCAGAGTTAGTCGTTAGATTTAAAATGTTGGAAAACTTAACCCAAACATTCACGGATCCAACACACTGGTCAAACAAAACCCAGCAATTTGGTGCCTGTTTGTGTCTGTTGGCGCAGCATAAACTAGCCCTTAAAACTAGCAAAATAGCACAGCCTCGTAAAAAAAGAGGTGATTGAGACAAAACCGCAGGGTTCAGTCTTTTCTCTCACTCTGTCAGGTGATTTCCGAGTTGCTGAGATCATGAGATCCCCTGTTTATGTTTATAAAACGAGAGCTAGTGTCGTTTATTCTGGCCATCGGTATATGATGTATAAAAGAAGTGATGCGGTTTGACTGCTGTCAGATCAGGGCCGGCAGCCAGTGTTTTTAACAGACGCGCCAGAGCAAAATGTATATGGTGTAGAACACAAGGTTTCTTCCTCTGATTGCTCGTGTGGTAGCGGGTCTGTTTGTTTGTTGTCGGCCGCAGTGTGTGAGTGTTCATCAGAGACTCGCAGCAGCCCAGCAGAGGCTATAATTTACAATGATTGCATTTGAATATGCGGTGACAAACGTTCCCTCACAATCTTTCTTTCGTTGTTATTTGTGTTCTTACCTTTTTTTCTCTCTTTCTCTGTCCTAATGCAGGTTGGGAGTCCACACGCTGGTTATAACGCCGGGGATTGTGGGATTGTTTAGTGTATTGACTGACAGGTATGATGCTTCGACATCGATACGGATGGACACACGTATCAGGGCTGTGTTAAGGTAACATTGTTTAAACGTTAAATGTGCAACATGAGAAATTTGTAGTTTTTCTTTAATGATGATGATCTTTCATTGACTACTGTTGTATTATTAAATTGTTTAGGGGAGGTACAGTAAACACAGCTTAATAGCTTCTATTAACATAAGACAATTAACATAAGACAATTCATTAACATCTATTTACATAAGACAACTCTTATAATTTAATTCTTAAAGTTGTAAGAATGTTTTTGTGATGTTTGCATTAGGTAACCAAAATGTGAACTGTTGTTTGAAAAAATGTCTAACATTACAAATGTATACATGTATATAAAATATTTTATTATATATATTTTATATATTATATATTGTTCTGTGATGTGACATAGAGAGAACAGCGCTTTATTTGAATCTGTAACGCCTCAGATACGCCTGAAAACCTTTAAACAACCGATGTTACGGTGGATATTAATGCGTGTTTCTGCGCCTCTCGAGCGAATCCAGCGCCTCATTATGACTTCCGAGCGCTTCACTCTGATTGGCTGCCTTCACTGCATACGTGAGAGTAATTATGTGACACATGCGGAACCATTTACTGACAAGACGAGAAAAAACAGATTTTGACTACGTCCCCTTTAATATAATTTGATAATAGTTTGTTTTATATTAAATATTTAAAAAGTTTTAGTAACATATTACCGCAAAAATAGTTTTTACCTTTAATATTATTTTTGTAATTCCATTCACAATCCCGTAATGCATTTTGAACACGAGAGGCTTGTGGCTTGAGTAGCAGGAAATCGTATAAACCTGCTGGTTTCACTTTTTTACACTCTCTGCCTTTAAAGCAATCAGAGCTGAAGCAGGACTTCAGAGGGTACGACTTATTATAAAGGTGCTGCCACTGAAGGCCTTTTTCATCCCACGACACGCTTTAAAAGAGGAGAAAACTGGCCTGTGGCAGCGTCTGTGATTTACAGTGAACGTTCTCTTGCATCACAGCCCAAGCGATGGGTTTTGTCTTCGCATAATGCTGGTTTTCGGTGGTTTTGGTGAAGATGTCTATCTCTAATCTGCTGCTAAAGGTCTTGACCGCATCCTACAAAACGCTGTTAGCATCAAACGAAACGGATGTAGTTCTTGTGTTCCTCTGTTCTTCTCTCTCCCCTTAACACTTAACATTCAGCGGAGCAAAGACTGATGGATTTAATTATGATTCCGTCCATGTGAGTGTGTGAATGATTTCTCAACATTCCAGAATGCAAATAGCAGGAGAGGGGGGAATAGTGCATGATGGGAATCACAGAGAGATGAGGCAGACAAAAGATGTGTGTGGGGAAGGTTTATATACCGTATATTAAAGGCTAATTTGTACGTCAGCATAACTGAGCAAAACCTCCTTTTGGGATGTCCTTAGTTTTAAAAACAGCATGGAAACTCAGTAAATAAAGTGTTTGTTAAGATGTACAAATACAAAAGGTTTTCTGTTAGGGTTAGTGTTTAAAGATATGTGGAAAAATAGTGTGTGTGTGTGTGTGTGAGAGAGAGAGAGAGAGATAGAGGGGGTATTGCATGTCTGATTAGTTAGGAATAGATTTTGAAATGACAGATTAACTGGTTTGAGGTATGAGAGGAAATGGGCAGCCAAAAAGCGCTAAAAATAGGATGTGTGAATCAGACAGGAAGTGGGTGAAACAGGGTAATCGCGCCCGTTCCCAACGCTGGAGGAGGAATATTGTAATAATTCAAAATGTTGCTGCTGTATCCTGATCCCATCTGAGATTATGATTACGCCATTATACAGATATTTTTGAGACACTAATCTACAGATAGTTGTACAGTCGCAATAATTTAATCCAATAATCAACAAAAATCAGCATAAATATAGTTCATACAATACGGTCTGCTGTAACTTGTTCTGAGGCCATGCAATCGCTTTGTGTGAGACGCAAAACTTTCCTCCATGACTCTTAAAACATGCATTACAGAAATATCAAGTTCTGAATGTTTAAATGAGTTTGAAGTTTTTTTTACGAGAGTTTGTGTTTCTCCTTATGTAGAAACATTTCTCTTAAAAAAAGTTGCAAATATAAAAATATGACCCAGCAATCATATCAGCAGAGAGGTGACGGCCTCTTAAATCTGCCCTAACAGATGTCAGATCATCTTGTCTCTTGCATCATTTCCTCTGTTATTTTCCTGTAAAAATCAATATGAACAAGGCTTTTCAAAATATGTTTTGATTTTCGTGTCAGACTTACCCTGGCGACACCGTACACATGCACAGAGATGAAGTTTAATAGATTTGGCCTCTTGTACATGTCAGAGCTGATGTCTCTTGTCTTTAGTTTTAATTTATTAGCAAACACGCATGGTTTTCTGAACCGTCTGATCTGCTGTTGACTTTAACAGCTTCAAAATCAGCGTTTAAAGTTTTTTGCAAATGCTATCCTGTTTACAGATTAAGTATAGCGCCTTTTTGAAGTAATTTTAAATAGTCCTGCAGTGTCACATTTATTTTTAAAGGCAAAAATATTCTTTATCTTGCTCTAAATGAGATAAAAACAGCACAAATAATCATTAAATAAGAAGATTTTCTTGACTTGTTGGTTTTGTGAGGATTGTTCTAGTTACTCAATCCAAAACGTCCCGGTTAGTTTCTGCGTTTGTCTCCAGACATGTTCCAGATGGGTCTGAGGTGTTTGTTGTGTCTGCGAGTGAAATTTGTGCTTCCAAATGTCTGAAGTCGTGTGTGGGCTGGATGTTCTAGTCTATAAGAGTGAGAATTTCAGAACATTTGCTTGTTTGAGTTGAGACTCCATTTGTCTTTTTGTGTTGAGATGTGATCAGTCTGGCTCCTCCGGCAGGCAGATGACTGTGTTTTGATTAATTGTCCAACAATCACTTGATTGACTGCTGCTCGCTTTGTCAGCGTTCTCAAAACAGTGCCAGACTTTCCCGCTGTTGTGTGTTTATATAGTTAAATCCAAAGAACTGCATCCTCCCACCGCCCCCGTCTGTCTCTCAGATCCAGAACTTATCAACTGTTGTGCTGTAGAACAGAAGTTTTTGGACAGGTGCCCATGTAGACACGCACACGCCAGGAAAACATAGGTTTGTTGCCCACGACGGATATGTTGTCTTTATCTAAACATTATGCTTGATCGTCCTCTCAGAATGGAATATATTTTGGTATAAAAGTTTATATAACGGTCTTTGTTTTGTAACTCAGATGGCTTTGAGTTCTTCCTCATGGGAAGTTCTGAAGATCTCAGAGGGCAAATCGTGTTCCGTCTGAAAGGAACCCACAACGTCCACCGAGATGCTCTGTCAGAGCTGGACAGCTGGGAAATAACAGTTCATTCCATCTCTGTCAGGCAGCAGTCACGCTGTTTCCTCAGCGACACATTATTCAGGTATTATTTATGATTGCAAAGATGACGAACCGTACAATTATAATCAGCATGTGAAAGAGGAAAAAGTGAAAAAACGTACCAGCCGCTGTGACTGTCATCGAACAAATTTTAATGGAATTTAAATTAAAAGAATGTTACCCCAACGTTCTTCATCACCAACATAATGTTAAATGCATATTTTTAATGTTCCTAGAACATTCAAACGACCAGTTTTTGGACGTTGTATTAACATCACTGGATGGTTAGGAGAACATTATTCAAACGTTATTAAACTTTCTAAAACGTTCCACTAACAAATCTAATTCAGTTTAAATGCAGACTGTTGTGAGATCACTACAGTGTTGCTGCACAGGGGGATGTGTATTATGTTTGCTAGTTGTTTGCTAGTTGCTAATATATTATGTTTATTTGGACACAATTGGTGTGATCACATTTTGATGCCTAAATCAGACAGCGGTTTGTTCTGGTATTGCAAGCAGCATGTCATAGCAGTGCTGTGATTTCACCAATGACATGTCATGAAATGTTACCAATATTGTAATTCTGCACAGAATGTAAATAGACTGAAATAACAACAAAGGAAATTCAATGAATATATAAATAAATATCCAGTTACCCCAAATAATGTGGAAACTTAATCCACCTTTAATAATGAATGAATGCCATTGAATTTGATTTATTTTCTATTTCAGTCTTTTTTATTTGGGGTCTGTTTGATCGCACATTATGTGTTTGCAGAAACCACTTCTGTGTGTGTATATAATATATACAGTATAATGTATATGTATATATGTGTGTGTATACAGTGTATATATATATATATATATATATATATACATAGTATTATAGATACAGTATTATTTACAGTCTCTCTGGGAAGTGGCAGCTTTCACTAAGTCAAGGAGGACAGTGAGGCCAGAGGCCGGAGAGTCATTGTGTGCGGCAGTCAGTCTGAGGGACACTGTTAATATATTTTACTCTAAGCCTTTTCAGCAGCAGGATTTATATTGTATTAAAGTCAGCACTGACACACTGAGGTTGCTGCTGTCCAGCCGTCAACCTTGAGAGCAGCAGCATTGTTCTCTCAGCTCTCTGGAGGCAGAGACAAACAGAGGGCAAACCAAACAGCTGTGAATGATGTAGATTGACTGCCATCATGTGGCTCTGCCGTCTGTGTGTTTCTACACAGACAGGATTTGATCCGGAGTGACTCCCTATCTGGAATGTGTTAAGTGTGCTGTTCTGCACTAAAAATAATGCTGTTTACTATGATTACAGTGTAGAAAGGAAGCATGCATTTTAAGATACAGGGGCAGCGATACACTTACAGGCCTTTATAGGGCACATAAAGTTAATGTCTTTTAATCATTTTTTTAAGTAAGGCCAGTTTTAATCCTGGTTTAGGCCACATGTGTAATTTTTAAAGTGGTTTAGTGACAACCAAGGTTTTGTCTAATGCTAATCTCAAAACTTTGTGTCAGATGTTATGTGCAATGTTATTATTTTGACCCAGGGCTTTATGAACAGTGTGAAATGTGGCACAGTATAAAGCAGGATTATGTTAGTCCAGGGTTAAAAATGACCTTGAGAAAAGTTTTTAAAAGACAGTTACTTTCGTTAACTTTAAATTAAACTACAAACTGTTCTCGGATCAGCACACCACCAGCTTCTGCTTCTGTTCTTCCGTTGTTTCTGTTCCTGAGTTCAAGGTAAATGGTTTTGCAGTAAAAGTCTGAAAGATGAAAATGAAAGTGGAATTCGAAACTCATTTTCCCTTGAGTGTTCAAATAGATTTAGGTTAAATCCTCTGTCTTCACTACAGCATGCAGCTGTCATATCCATCAAAGCTGTGGACAGGTTGAGATGGTACAAGACTTTGCCCTCGACAGCCCCTCTGCGTTGAGGTTTCTCCCGAGACGTCCTCACACACAGATGGACTCGTCGCTGACCCAGACTGGTCCTGTCATAATTCATACAAAGCCGTAAGCAAACAAATCTCATTTCAATTCATAAAATATTTGTCTTTGTTTTAAAGTTTCAAACATTCAGGAGTGTTACTGTAGTGATAAATGATGGGTGACCATGTTTCTGAGAAGAAAAATTGCTCCATTTGAGGTACGATGTGAGATATTGGCATCTCATTTTCTGATGAAAGTGGAAAAAAAACGAATCATGACACAGCCACAAAAACTGATTTAAAACAGATTTAAACACTGTAAAAGTGTAGCAGGCAGCCAACCCAACAATTGTAGGTTGTAAGAACGTTTTAAACATTTCAGGTGGGTTTAGATGAGAACGGTGTATTTTTTTAAGGAACGAATAGGATGTTAATCCTGGGACACATCTTACTCCTGTTGCGTGGGGAAAAAATACATGATGCTGAAGAAATGTTCATTTTGGGGTGACTTGTCCCTTTAAAATAATATGGACATATGTTTTTTTCTCGGCTGGCCTCATTTTCTCTCTGTACACAGAGTCAGCCGAAACAGCGAGAGATCAGTCTTTGCACTCGCCTGTGAGGTGAAGAGAGGGAGTGTGTAAATCATCAAATGTGCTGTGTGTGAGGTTTTCGGCTGTGGGCTCTTTTGAGGGGACAGCTTTTAGATTGTGTTTAGCTCACAGTCAGGCCTTGTGAAATGTAGGCAGCATGTGTCACTTTCACTTATCCTGCTGTCTCTCTCTTCTCTTCTGCTTCTGTTCCGTCCTCCTCAATCTAAAGACACTACATATATTCTCACTCTACAGCTACAGATTCCAGGGCTGTGTTTCAAATCAATATCTTATTTACAGATAAAGCTGCTTTTGAAGTGCTGAGAACAAACACATATTTCTGTCACGATCAGATGAGAAGCTCAGTATCAGATATAGATCGTACGGTGGCCCCAAAACGTCTTTGAACAGTCACACTTTAAATGATGTTAATCCAAATGCCATTGTTTTCTAGTGTTTTCTACTAGGCGTTTCCTTAAAATTAACTAAACTTTTTGCAAAAGCTTTTTTGCTAAAAATGTACCTTGAAACCAGTAAGAAGTCAGTTCCTGTTAGGTTCTCACGGCTGATTCTAGCAGAGGTATACTTCACCATTAAAGGTAGGGTTGACAGTTTTTGAGAGGCTAGTAATAACAAGCTAGCTAGCTTTGAAAGCGTAAGATCTCGCCCTCCAATCAAAAAGCTCTCCAAAGTCCTGCCTACTGCAACACAAACGTTACATATATTGTGAAGAAATCTTTAAGCAGAAAAACAAATATTTCTGGATATCATCTATCCTGTTTTTATAGTTGAATAAAGTTTGATTATAAATTAAACCAAATGCATTTTTATCCCACACCTTTTGTTTTGTGCTTTAACAAACTTTTTGGCTGAAATGTTTTGCTTTATATAAAATGCCACTTGTTATCTAACGCAATGACATTCAAACATTGGAATATTTTGTGGAGCCCCTGTATATACGGCAGATAATGGAGCAACATAAGAAACGGTGTGACCCCCAGGTGGCATTTTGGCATTTTAAAGCATTTATATAAATAGATGAACAAGATGGAGACATTACAGCTGCGTCTTTATCCGATGGCGCGGCTCTGAACTACAGGACAAAA
Source organism: Yasuhikotakia modesta (assembly GCA_036877545.1). NCBI lineage: Eukaryota > Metazoa > Chordata > Actinopteri > Cypriniformes > Botiidae > Yasuhikotakia > Yasuhikotakia modesta. The sequence goes on from JBAJNP010001732.1 coordinate 10,918, forward strand.
GAGCGCTGGAGCCGTTTCAGCCCGGGGAGAGCTGACACTTAAAGCCCTCAGGCAGGGCCTTCTGCACAGATTTACCAAACACCCTAATGTGAATGAGCAATTATCTCTAAATATGAACCACAGACGTAAAGAGGTAAATTCTTCATGCTGGAGGTCTCTGTGTCCATCTCAGGTGTTTGTCCTGCAGGATTAAACCTCAGCTGTTTAAAAGAACGTCCCATAATTTGCATGAAGCCAAACCATCTGTTAAACGCTGAAAGGTCAGAACTCTTGGCTACTTGAAAAAAGTTTCTATGCATGACAACGTTCTGGGAATTAAATGCTTTTGTGTTACTGTGTTCAGTCCTACATGAAGGTTTTATTCAAACCCTTTGGCATTTCTGAAGGTCACATTCTTTCACTGAGTCTGAGGTCTGAGATACAAAAAACATTTATAAAACATTTCATATTTGTAAATACTATATTAGATTCTAAATGGTTTAATTGTACCTGATGTGCCATTTTACAAAGATGCTGCAGTTTTTAGTCATAAAAATCAAACACCTTCATATTTATTATTTACTAAACATCACAAACGTTGATAAAAACTCAGAGGTGTAATGCAGGTAATTTGGTGTGGCCTGTATAGGAAATAAACTGGGACTCCCCAGTACCGCATTGTTACTCTTGGATCTTTACTGCCCCCATCTGACCAAACCAAGGAAGAAAGAATGACAGACAGACAGATCTTAAGACTGGTAAATCGTTTATTCCTTTTTTAATTGAAGGTTTTACCATTTTCTTAATTTTATAGAAAACAGAGGGGGAAAAAAAACTGCCTTTTACAAACATTTACAAATAAATGACAAGTGACTGTACAAATATCAACTGAAAAGACAGGAAAAAAAGAGAGAGGGAGACAAAGTTGGATCGTCAGTCCACTTTTAGTTGAGAAGTAAAAACATCGGAAATGATCACAAAATTTAGGAGACACGTCTCCTAAAGCTTCACCTCTTTCTCATAAGCGGCACAAAGTAAACAAGCATAATTAACAAATGTTATTTAACAAATTCATTATTTAAAAAAAGAAAAATCTTCCGTGTGAATTAGTGTCTGTGTGTGCGGCACAGGCGACGCTGTCAGGAAAGCTAAGACTGACTGTTAGCTGATGTACAGGCGAGGAAGGGCTCAGGAGTGACAAGTGTGAAGGTCAAGTGCTATTTCATGCGCAGCAGTTCCAGCTGATCCTGGTACTCCGTGAAAAGTCTCTGAAACCTCAGGTTTTGACCGATCACAGGCAGAACCTCAGTCAGCAGATCTCTCTTTCTCAGACCCTGTGAAGGACAAATGACAATATTAAGACCTGGAAGAATATCAAAGTCACCAATGCAAAGACACACACAAAATCACACACCAGGACTGTCGGTTGCCAGGAGCTGCTAATGGACTTGTGAACTGGTCCCAGAAGATCTTGACAAAGCTCCCTCAACCTCTGCTCATAACCTGCAGATACACAGAATGTTCAGTTTTCCCAACACCAAAAACAGGAAGCGGGTGGAGCCACTTTTCGATCTCACCCACCCTCGTTTACGAGGAAGCGTGCGTAGATGAGAAGCCAGTGTCTGTACTCGTTCGCTGAGAGAAGGATGAGAGCGGAGGACAGCTGGTTCTCCAGGAAAGCTAGAGTCATTCCCTGCTGTAAATGATGAGGAGCGGATGAGAGACGAGATGCCAACCGTCCCGCACTGGGAGAGACAAGGAAGAGATCAGTTGAGAAACACTATAAACCAATCAGAAGCACCACTGCTACAGCTGTCCTCCAATCACAGCAGAGCAGAGCAATGGTTATAAGCCAATCAGAGCACAGATCTGCCGCTACCTTAGATTTCGGCCCTGTGTGAGGGCGAGTGGTCCCATGGAGCCGAGAGCATCCTGAGAGGACACACAGTTCCTGAAGTCGGCACACTGCACCAGAGAGTCCTGCTTATCCGCAATCAAATTCCTGACAGAAGAGAGACAAACATCAGAGAGAGAACAAACATACAGCAACACCAAAAGTATCAGAACACAAACATCTAAAAATATATAAATGCTTTGATTCACACAAAAGAAAAAAAACAAGCTTAAAATCATAGCACAAGCACATATTTAAGATGCTTACAAAAGGTTCATTACTTTTAAAATGATACAACAGCAGATATAGTGTTATAAATTAAAACAAACAGTATTTGAACACTTTTAGGTTGCCAAGCATAATAAAAAACGTTCATATTTATTGTGATAATAAACTACTTTGACAGGACACTGTGAGCTTAAGAGAGACTGAGGTAATGCAGCTATTAAAACTGACCTTAGAAAAATTTGGTAAAGGTCATTTCAGAAAGTTATTTCTAGACTTTCTCTTCCTTTGCCAATTGGTTTGATATTGTGCTTTGAAGTCTAAATACTTGTACAGTAAATGTATAAGTTAGTATTTTGTACATTTAGATCTTACACAGTACATTTAGTGGGTAACATATGTCCAGCCTTCTGTAGTAACCGGATTTGATAGATCAGTGGATATAAATCCGCAACGACTAATGCTGAACCACTAACAAAATTAATGAGACCTTTTCCTGAATCTACAGGAGCTCTTCTGTAAACCGAAGTCAAGCGTGTCGTTTATGAAGAACTCACCAGGTCTCCAGTGAGGAGTTGAAGCAGTAAGTTTTGCCGTTTGACAAACCGACCACAGCTACACCCTGCTGGGTCAACAGAGACTGCTGTACAGAGGCATCTGTGCCTGCAGTGGGTGAAGACAAATGCAACAGAGAAGAAGAAAATGATAAACTACAGGGTGATATAAAAGAATGATAGAACAAATGAATACAACTTCTGAATATAAAACCGATTTAAAAGTTTTTTTTTTAAAGCTGCCACTACAAACAACTATTACAAGTTTACAGATTTAAATCAGGGTGACATGAAGAGAGTTTTGAATAATGGTCTGTTATCAACTTGCTCAGTCTTTAACATTTTTAACTCAGAGTAACAGATTGCAGCTTTAAACACCAGCTTATAAACAAGAAAACAAATCACCTGATAAGATCGGATTCAGAGATTCATTTTTGACCAGAGCCGTTTGTTTGTGAACGTCCCTGCAGGAAAAACGTCAGGAAACAGTTAAAAAACTGGTTTAATTATCATAAATACCTACAAATCAAACTGTTGATCTCTGTACAAACACACGCCCTTGTTCTAAAACCAAATTAATGCCATTCGGACGCATTTGTCTCTTGTAAGACACAGATGAAAGATTCGTACCAGACAGACAGAGTTGCCGCTGCGGTCAGTGCCATGACGAACTGACCCGAGCAGTGCAGGGCGGACATCGGAGCGGGCAACATGATTGACGGAAAGAGTCTCCGCCCACAGGCTGAGAAGACGGACAGCGTTCGGTCCTCACACGCTACGGCGACGACATCACTAAGACAGAGAGCGTATGGGAGTCAGCAGGGACAATCAGGAGTCCAGCTGCGTGTTTAGCCCTCGTGTCGCGACCTCACCTGCTCCCCGTGGCGATGATGATGCGACTGGGCAGCAGGAGGTCCCAGTCCCGGCCCTCTCTGCTCCATTTCAGCTGACTGAGACGCGCCCCGGACACCACCGAGACCTCGTTCTCCACCTCCAGGTAAGTGACGGCATCTGTGCCCACCTAAACACACAACAGAGAAAACAGTTACCCCATGGAATCAAATTTAGAGCTTTTAGTTCATGTCTATATGCTCCTGACAAATAATTGAATCTTAATAAGAAATACAGGTTACAAAAATGTTTGCATATTTGATTTGCAAATGTAAGCTACACAATTATGTAACACAATCTGCCAAGATGATTAAGTGTAACGCATCACTGATATGGTGTTGTACAGCAGAGAGAGAGAGAGAGAGAGTGTGTGTGTCACACCTGAGTGCTAAATGATTTCTGTATGGAAGGGGTGGGAAGTTTTAACACCACCACGGGGGCAGTTGAACGCGACGGTTCCTTTTCCACCGAGACCGTAATCTAGAATGGACCGATCAGGAATCAAACAGGATTCAAGGAATCAAAGACGACTCAAATTCCTGAAGTTGTTTCACAGATACGGTGAACTGGAGTGAATGCACCACCTGAGAAAAGGGCTGTGGTGTGGACATCATCATTTTGGCATCTTTTCTTGGCCTTCCCTTCTTCCTCTTTTCCACCACCTCTCCTCCATCCATCTCTCCTTTCCTCTTCCCCGCAGAGAGAGATTTCACCATGATTTTGTCTTCACTGTCGCTGCTGGTCTCATCTTTCCCTTTTGGCTCTTTTGTGGAACTTGAATCTTTTACCCTAAAATAAAACTTCAGACTTTAAGAAAACTCACAAGACACTGATCCACACAGTCCAAGTTAGAAATTTAAGGTCAAGAATTAACCAGAGTCAGGCAGAGCAGTCACAGAGCTCTACAGTTTCTCTTGAGCCTCTATAAAAACCTACTCATAAATCCTACATTACCTGTCAAGTGGGGTAATGCCAATAGTGGCTGGCATGCTTGTGATGGCAGGTGTGGCCTTTGACCTCTCTGTGAACCGAGAGTCCAGTGCTTTCATCGGCTCAATCTTGGAGGCGGACGTCAACAGCAGAGTAGACTTCATACCAATTGAGTTAACAGCTGTGGCTCCACTGAGAGGCCAGAGAAATACAAATAAAAACAACTTAAGTTTAAATGAAGAAAAAAAAAGTTTTCAACCAGTTAGGCTTCGAACAAAGACTGAAAAAAGAAGGTAGGATTATTTTGGGGGTTTGGAGCCATCGTGGGTGAGGGGAGGTGATGGAATCGGGACATGACGCAAGCCAGATTCAAACCTGCATGCCCTAAAAAGCACCACAGCTAAACATGTCTGAAACATGCACTAACCACGACTCAATTTTTATATAGATCAACATGTCATACAATAACATTTGAAAGTTATGCATACATTCACACAGGAGAAACAGCCTTACCCGTCTTTGTTCTCCTCTGCGGTTTTGTTAGGAGACGTAGTGGAGGGCTCCTGAGAGGGCCGCACACCCAGAGAGTTGGCCTGGCTGGAATCGGAGGAGATCTGAGGGGTGAGCTGGGTGGACGCGGACGACCCCGGCATGATGGGAACGCTGTTGAACAACGCTGGCGAGAAATCCCTGAGCCAAAGAAATCAAACGCTGAATACATGCAGCGATGGAGCGGCAGCGATACAGTAATTTTAGAGGTGTTGTTGAGTGTTTGTTACCCCGTGTCGAGCTGAGCGATGCACAGAGGTGTGATTCTTCTCCTGCCGTCTGCGGTTCTGGTTTCCACCTGCTTCTTTAACAGATTCTGCCCAATCAAAACAAACGTCATTTAGTCGTTCATTAACAGGGAACAGACTGAAACTCACACCCGTCACCCGTGCACAAGTTCATAAGAGCCCCTAAAACAAACATCAGGATTACCCCCAGATATCCAGTCAGATTCATACAGCGGTGCAGAAATAAATGTCACACACCCACACGTCGTGGTCTTTGCATGTAATCTGCATGCAAATGATTAAACGTTTCATACCCACACATTCGATGTTGTGTAAATTAGGGCTGGTTGATATGAAAGTTCTGTACAATATTGATAGACTGTAAAGCTACAGCTATTTACAGTGTGTGTATGTGTGTGTTCACGCATTACAAATGTATAACAACATAATCATGTTTGATTATGTTAGTAAAAAAACGAAATGTTCTGAGTTATTTTACACTACAACTTGTTAACTTATAAAAAATTGTGTTAATAAAAAAGTTAAATAAAAAGTTAGGGTTGCTAACAGCTGAGACCAGGATTGTGTTTTGACTTGTTCTTCTAACCTTCCTGATGTCCTCCAGGGACTCTCCGTTCAGCACGTTGGTGAGTTTGGGAGTCTGGTTCTCCGGGCCGCATCCCTGAGTTCCAGCAGGGTTCTGGTTCCCCTGCCGTTCCTGTTGGTACTTCAGCATTTCTGGGTTCTCAATGATTGTACTGGAGAGCTGAGACTCCATCGTGATGGCCAGACTCTTCCCATAGATGTTCTGATGAATTGTGTTCTGCAGAGAAACACAAGGTAAGTACTAGTTTAATAGTTTATTAACGCTATAGCTTTGTCGTTTAGTTGCTGATTCTATCCATCGCATCTTCTGGATCAGTTATCTGACACAATGCTGACAGTTTATCAATCACCTTCGGGTTTGAGAGCGGATCTTCTCACTGAGCCGTGCACACATTTACCTTTTCCTCTTCAGTCAGAGGATCTCCGAGCTCATCCTGAGAAAAGTCCAGGAATGCCACAGTTCCATCCATGGAGCAAACCAGCAGTCCCAACCCATTCAAGGTCCTGACAGATAGAGACAAGCTTTCATTTACATACATGCCTTTATCAGATGCTTTTATCTAAAACGCCTCACAGTACATTCAACGTATATGACTTTATAGATTATGCATGTCCTGGGAATCGAACCCACAACATTTGCACTGCTAACATGATACCAGTTCACCGGTTCAGTTACAGTAACACAGCATCACAATAACATCAGGACATAAGACCAGCATCGTGAAATGGATACAGTTATTATTGCACCATTGTGTCTGCGGTTCTTTACACACACTGTTACTTACCATGTAATATCCATGATGGATTTATCAAAAAGGTCATGGATGACCACCAGGGGGCGTTTGAGTGACGTGAGCTGAAAAACAACAGGGAACATGTTGTGATTACAGCTTAAGATTTACAGTCACTTAATTTAAAAACATACATAAATTTTAGTGTGGGTGGAGCTTCATATCAAAACATGATAAGATCAACAAAGCTCCTGACAAAAGTCACAGTTGTCACACAAAATCTTTTATATTGTCTGTTCAGTGTAATAGACTTTTAACACCTGACATTGGTTACGCTTCTGTTACGTTCACAAGACGCAACGTTCACTATAATCAATCAGTAAATGTGGAAGATGATGCAGGAAATGAAGGGCTGAGTGAAGAGTGTCGTACCCATACAGACAGCGAGCGATCCTTACTGCCCACAGCGCAGCAGCAGTACGGGCAGCTGGGTTTGGGCGTGCTGCCATTCTTCTGTTTCTTCTTAAAGATCTTAGGGTTGAACTTCTGCAGCGAGATGAAGGACAAGAACTCATAAACCAGTCAAGAAGAAAAATGAACCACATTTTGGAGCTTATCAGGAACATGACTTTTCATCAAAGTTCGATCAAGAAATGACATCGCCGCAGATGATGTCAGATGAAGCTGGAGACCTCGGCCACAACAATAAATCAAAGCTTTCTGTGAGATATGCTGGCTGTGAAGCAACACTGACCACCACCGTGACCGCTTTTCGATGGCCCACGAAGTCCATGTTGGTTTTCCAGCCGTCGCGTTCGATGATCTGAGCCGTGGGCCCGGAATTATTCATAGCGTGAGCTGAAACCAGGTACTGACCATCTGGAGACCAGCTCAGCCTCAGAACATGTGTGGTGCCGCCACACTGAGAGGAAGCAGAAGAAAAGGACAAAAGAGAGCTGAGTGCATGTAAACAATTTAAAGAAAGCAAAAAACAAACAAAACAGAGCAAGATCACACACAGATAAAGGAAACGCAATTAAGAAGAGGGATGCAGTGTTATGATCTTACTTCACTGAAGGGTTTGGTGATGCTGGTCTCCAGCTGCCAGTCCATGGTCCTCCAGACCTTCAGGCTGTGGTCATCAGCCTGGGAGGCAATGTACTTCCCCACAGGGTCCCATGTTAGGCCTTTAACCAGCCCTGTGTGTCCCTTTAAAGTGGTCACGATCTCTGTGATAAACACACAGTCAAAAAGGCACCATTAAACACAGCCATCGATGATGGAGGTGTGAATTCAGTAGTAACTAGTAGTAGCAATTAATACCTCAGCTTTCGGACAGTTAAAGCCAAGAACAACCAAGAATGAATAAACATCTATGCATTAGATGATAAAAGTGTAATTTTGGAACAGTTTGACCAGTGCTTTATAATGTCAAATGTACACGTCTCACAAAAAAGCGCTTGTTTGGAACAACGTGAGGGAGACTATATCTGTCAACTCTGAGCTCACCTGGAAATTTCCGGGCATTCCAGATAACGATGGTGTTATCCACACTGCAGGACGCGAGCCACATGTCATGCGGCGACCAGGCCACGTCCATCACATCTGAAATCAGATTTGAGCAGAATTACACACACACACACATCCAGTGCCAAAATTCAAGACAACCTCATGGGCGGAGCTTCTCACCTCCTGTGTGGTTCCTCAAAATGGTGACACATCTCCACTGCTCTACATTAGCCAGTTTACTGCTGGATCCAAACACCGTGCTCGGACCTATGAAACTGGCCGGCAACAGAAATAGCACATCAGACCTTTGAGGTTCTAGGGTTGTGTCTGTAGATGTACGTGCGGTATGTGTTTGTGCCGCATAAACAAAATCAAAACGATGACGTGTGTCCAGCGGTATGAAAATAAACTGTGTGTGTGTGTGTAAGAGAGAGAGAGAGATGGAGAGAGTACTAAATAAAGATAGTGACAGAACGGCTAGACTTACGCAGCTCTCTTCCACACCATGACAAGTTTGTCATCGCCTCCTGACGCCAAGTACAGGCCATTATTTGACCAGCGCACACAATTCACACATGCTGAAATGTTACATAAAACATTTGATTAGATATTGAATATTCAATAGTGTGATACATCGAGTCACATTCTGCCAATACAGTTCAACGCTGCTTCCAAAAACTAAATGACTTTAAAGTGTTTAAATGACACAGAAATTATTTACGAAACTTATTCTGCATGTTCCTGTTTTAAGGGTTTTGAACAAAATAAAGTATGATAAAGATAAAGCATTAAAAAACAAACATCCTCACTTTATTTTGCTTATTATTTAATGTAATTCAACTATCATTAATACACATATTATGATGATTAATGTCAAATTGATTGAATCATATCTGCAAATATCGTAACTGGTAAAACGTAAAGTTAGTACCTAAGTGATTGTCCATTTGGCAAAGCAACTTCGGAATATTTTCGTTCTTCTCATCTTCCTCTCGGAGAACCGGAGACATGTTCCAAATAACCACCTTCCCAGAATCCTCACCTGACAATCACCACACAAACATTTCCAAACACCACATATTACTTTTAATAAGACCCTTCATAAGGAGAACAATGACAGGAGAGGAGAACTAGATTTGAAATGTTTACCTTGGCCACCTGTGGCAAACTTGGTTCCATCTGGGTGGATGTCAACTGAGAAAAATGGTTTGCCTAAAAGTTCAACAGAATAAAGTTTAGCCATGACAAAAAACAGATTAAATACAAAAACAAACTCTATGTAAAGAGTTTAGAAGAAATAAAAAACGCAATGCACTTTAAAAACGACCAGTTTAGGCAATACATGCAAACGAGGTCACGTTACCAAAACCTTACATAAATAATCCCACACGACCCGTCTCCAAAAACTGCACCATCCCCACTTAAATGTACCCGTGCAATAACACCCATTAACCTCCTCGTATCGACCCCTGCCAGAGGTCTGCCCAGCTTTTGCAACTTCAAAATGGGTGCAATCGGCTTCCTAAAAACCAGCCAAGTTCAAAAACAAACAAAATACGGGGTTACTATCATTTCAACGCGCTGTAATCCGTGCGTGTGCGCGACCGGAGCGCGACCGGAGCGCGACGCTACCGACCCGATCCATCTCTCCGCATAACAAAAGCGCCAAGTTGAAGCCCCGGATTCCTGCACAAATCTCACCATTGTGATTAACCCAACTCGGCTTCAACAGCTTCATCTCCAGGCTGGTCCAAGACGGTCAATTATAACGCGGTGTTTTGCAACCTCCCTCCGCGCGTCCGACGAGACTCGTTTCCAGCGTCCGCCCGCCCGGCCTTCAATGCAGCGGCTCGCCCGTCACTTTGTCGCTCAGTTGAACTCCATTTCTGTCTCACTCGCTCTCTTTCTCTCTCTCCGTGTCTCTCTCTCTCTCATCCCTCGTCTGCGGCGGCTGAAGTCACGCCGGAAGTTCGCCGTCTGCTCAGAAGTTCCCTTGGAAACAACGTGCGAACTAGTTTGTTCCCCGGTTACATGCGCCGGTTTAGCAGATGCACTAAAATACAACATGCAACACAATGCAATAATATTAAATGCAACCATTTAATGGTTGCGATTGTAGCTGCAATGCACGAGCAGAGGTTACTAACAAAATGGGACTTTTGGGTTTTTGGTCATGCACTTTTATCGTTTTATCCTTTAAACCATTTAGTTGAAACTGTTGCATGTAACTGTAGTAATTATTAAACATCAACAGTTTATTTTATTGCTCACATAGTGCAAAATAAGCACGAATAAACTAAAAATAATAATGCAAATAGTGTCTCGTGGGTAGATGTGTCACACAGAATACATGAACATTACTGTAGATGTTATACGTTTAATAAATGACTAGTTATATGAGTTTGATGAGACGTGTTCATAGATCAGGGTTTATGAAAGTAGGTTTTGTACTATTTTACAAGATAAACAACAAGATAAATGCAAAGAAAAACAAAACAGGTTGAATAAAACAAAGTGGGCGGGGCTTACAGGCGCCTCCAAAGCCACGCCTTCCCCAAAACGCACCGACATGCGTTAACACACGATGCTACGTTTTGCGCCGAAAATAAACATATATCTAAATATATTTAGACCTTTAATCGTGGCAGTCAGGATGTGAAGAGACTTCCAATCAGCACAGCATAAAATATTGCTGGGAAAAGTCGCATATTGTGATTTTATTGTATGTTATAAAATGCGTTGGCCACATAGCGCCCCTAGCGGAGACCCTTATATCGCCCTAATATTATGACTCGACGGCTGCGGCGCAGACAGGAAAAGCAAAGCGGCAGAACTGACGTGTGGTTGTTTACATCAGGTGGAGGTGACAGGAGACAGTATGGCTCAAACTTTCAGCCTGTGACTTACTATGACTTGCAGCATCAAATGACAAGGAGCCATGGGCGCATTAGCGTGTGCATCTCTTCTGTACTGGCTGCTGTTTTGCCCCCCGGTGTCCGGTGAACAGGTGGCAATTGTAGAGGTCTTCCTGGAGGACCACCAGGATGTGTTACAGGGACAGGTGGTCCAGGAGAGTCTGGACAACGACCCGATGGGAAATCAGAGCAAGAAGAAACACGACCTCAAAGGACACCTGGTTTTAGTAAGTGCATAACGCGTGCAGTCATAGGCTCGATAATACAGTTGCTTTCCCTGCATTAAACGTTATTTACTTTGTTTCATTCAAATGCATGTGGTGGTTTAGTTCATATGCTAAATATATGTGTGGTGGTTAATGCAGATACAAATCCAGGCATTGTCGTTTTAGGCTGATGTTTAGATCTTGTGTCACATGCTTGTTTTTCTCCATGCAGATTAAAGATGAAGCTCTTGAGGCTAAGAGTGAAAGCAGTCATGGGAAAGATCAGAACCCCTGGATAGGAGTGGTACCGGTCCAGATGGAGGAAGGAACAGTTGCTAGTAACATCAACAACAACCAGGAGTCCTTTGCTGCCTCTGTGGTTAACAAGGTATTTAAAAGACTGGTAAACATGATGAGTAGTTACTTATACAGCTGACAAGCCTCGTCTCTGTAGATGAAGCGAGCGCTTGTTTTGGGTGCATCCGCTTTGATCATACTGGCCTTAAACCAGAACACTGTCAGAGAGGTAAATGCATAACTATTATTACCTATAACTACCTGGTATTGTTAGAATGATTACTTATCTACTGAAGTGTTTGGGTTTGTCCGTACAGATGGATCTCTCTCAGGTCCTGTCTAAGCCAGTCATTGTTATTCAGACTTCAGAAAATGTCACTAAGCTCATTGGAGCACTCCTCAGGTATGGTCCCATCTCAGATCAGTGTGTGGAACAAACTGCTATCATGCTAAACACACAGAACTTTAATTTCTGCTTCTGTTTAATTAGGGGCCTTCATGCAACTGCAAAAATCACTTACAAGACTTTCCTACAAGAGAGCCTGGTAAGATTTCTTCTTGTGTGTTTCTACTGTATAGTTCTGTGGTTCATTAGTGTAGAAGTGTGATATTTCTCCATGTATTGTCACAGGGGGCGACCCTGACCCTCTGGTCCAGCTGTGGGCGTTCGAGAAGTGGGCTGTATGGCGAGTGGCAGGGGGTCATATGTACCGGCGAAACCAACTCTCAAGTGCAAGTATGAATGTTGTGGATTTGGCACATAGTCCTGGCTGTGTAAACAGGAGAAAAAACCAAAGTGGATCGGAACCGATCCACAGAACATCATAACACTCTTGTGACCAATCAGCAATTAGAGCCATGTGTGTTATTGTTAGTCGCTTACTGTGTTGAATAGTATGATTGTTATTTTGTTTGTTTAGTTTGTGTTTGTTTGGGGGTCAATCAAGGGTTCCTCCAGTTCTCCCATTGTGTGTTCAGAAATATCTCCAGCAGCTGTGGAACACTGTGGTTCTGGTGGCCTTGGTTCTCTCCACCGGTGTCATAGTTCAAGCGCGCTGGCAGTACCGGGACAACCAGTTCAATGAGGATTTAGAGGTGAACACAGCCTGTATTAATACAGATCATGTTTTCAAATGTGGTGATGAAGATTAAATGTAAACATTAAATGACAGGCAGGGAATCTAGTTATAAAATAATGGAAATTAAGTATGAGAATATTGGTTTTAATATATTAATATGCATTATACCTTGTATCAGTCACATCTCAAGCAGGACATTTTAAAGAGATTGTCAGCACTGAAAACCAGGATATACAGGCAACCCAAAGCGAGGAGTGACCCGACCCAAACACAGCCCGTAGAGACTGACAATTGTGCAGTTTGTCTAGAGCAATACATCAACAACCAGGTGACGTACGGCTGTATATTCTTATGCTTCACCACTGTGTAAATATTCTTTAAAGGTTTCATTAAAGGTTCAGTTAGCATCATAGCTCTGCGTCTCTTTGTGGATGTGTCTTAGTGTTTGAGGGTGTTACCGTGTCTCCACGAGTTCCACAGGGATTGCGTGGATCCATGGCTCCTCCTACAGCAGACCTGCCCACTCTGCAAACGCTGTGTGCTTGGTGAGAAAGACACATCCACCACCTATTAACATTGTAGTTTTGTGTAGCCAATGTTTTTTTAGTGTTATGCCTTTATATGCTCACTCCTTTGCTCTCATCCTTCCAGGTAATTATTACTAAGCTGGACGAGGACAATCTAGACAAGATCGGATTAGTGGAATTAGACCGTTTAATGGCAACTAAACCCCTCCTCTGTACTTTGCGGTCATGATTTCATGGTAATGATCTCTGATAGCTCCATGAATGAGTCTTCACTTCCTGCAAGACCTCAAGAGACAGACCAGCTCCTGATCTTTGATCAGACCACTTGAAAAGTCTTTTGAAGGCAGATTTTGGGATCAGACATTTTCTGCACAGTTTAGTACTGTATTTGTGTTTAGCTCAGCATTTCAAATAACTTACACCAGTCCTGAGATCATACGCACAACAAACGCTTCAGAGAAACTCTACAAATTCACCAGGAGTGGTACAAACTCTCAATGATGTGTAAAGAGAATGTGAAGTCACTTCACTTGATCTTAAGGAAAAGACCTCTTGACACATCAAAACCTTCTGAATGAAGTCAATGCATGTTTGTTTATGGGCAGGTTATGAGATAATATAATAAGATATTTCATCATACCATTCTTGAATCAGTGAACTGTAGGCTGTTCCTAAGGAACGTCTGCAGATCACAGACTTACACACAACCCAGTTAAAAAAAACACAAGTTAACTTGGTTACTTTAATCCAGTGGTTTTCAACTGAGGGTTGATGGTTTTCAAATATGTGATACCCAGGTAAAGGTTAAAGCATTATCAGTGTTCATTTTAATGAAGGTAAGTGCAGGGATGCCCATGTTGTTTTGCTGCAAAGACAAAGATTTTCACCATGTTAAATGTGTTTTTTGATGTGAATGTTGGCACATAGAAATATGAGTTTTAGGGCAGCCAGAAAATTTATTTAATTGGAATTTGAAACCATAATCTGTTTATGCCAAATATTTCCACGTCTTAGCTCTCACACTTTAATATCTTTGGTCCATTTTATCTCAGGAGTGTATCTGGTAAAACAGGTAGAAAATCTCATTGCGCACATGCACGAAAACAGGAACATCAACACAAACGTCTTACAAACAGTATTTATTCATGTTTTTGTTTTACTTTAAACTTTTACTTAAATTCAAAAGCATTCATAAATATGCTTTGCTAGAAAACAAATGCTTTTATCTTAGCAAGCAGAAATTTGTTGCTTTAAATGGCAAGATAATATTATCTGAAAATTAAAGTCTAATTGAGAACTGCAGCCAGTTTGTACAAACCTTAGATTTGAAGGTTTCTCAAACAACTGCTCTTAACGCTTTCTAAACCTTTAATGAACTACACCTGGCTCAGATACAGGTCTTATGAACAATGTTTAGTTTTATTTATGCTTTAACAGTGTAATGTCCGCATCTTTTGTAGTCACACTTTCCTGTTAAGTGCTACGAAGATCAACATTCTCAAATCTGATGTTGTTATTTATTGATTTTTATGTAACAGTGCAAAAACTGTTTGTACCACAATGTTTAATAAACTCACCTGTTACACTGCAAAAAACAAGACCTGTGCACTTTGGTTTAATGTCCTATGTTGACTGTCATTGGAAAAAAACAATTCTTTTAAAAATATATCATTAGTGTTCCCTCATTAACACACCAGCCTTTTGCATTATTCTTGCAAAAAATAACATTTCAAAAATGAAACTAAATGTTTCGATATGAAAAAAATAAAATGACATTGCATTAGACCATAGCGGCATTGACAGTATTTCTGAACTTCATTTCACCGACGCCTGACGTCTGTGCTGCTTCCTGTGACCTCAGGACGGGATCATGCCCTTGTTCCTCTTCCTGTCGGCCATCGCCCTGCGATTGTGATTGGCTCCTCGGCTCTTATTCATTTCCTTCCTTCGGCGGTCCGCGATGGTCTCCTGAGACTGGCCCTGCCCCTTTGGACCACCCACCACCTGATTCGACGGAGGCGGTCTGTAGCTGTGAGGAATAAACAGTAATATATTAGCTGGTGACTGGTCGAGTTCTTCTGCAGTTTGTTAGATATAAATATATTTCAGGTTCACAGCAGGGTAAGAGATGTTGGTGGTCTTACCCTCTCCTGCTCTGCATGGCCGCTCTCCTGGCCTCGGCTCTTTCTCTGAGGACCGCTGGGTCTTGGATAAAGTGATCTCTCTTCACGGACTCATCCTGAGCAGAGCCACACAGACACAAGGCAAATGGGTGAGATGTTTGGGAGTTTGTGGAAACATCTGAGCATCAACAATTAGCAAAAAGGCATAGCAGTGGAATCTAAATGAAAGTTGCACCTTGTCCTCTTCCTCCTCTAAATCTGCCTCCACTTCCTGCGTCTGTTTGCCTGTTCTGAGCACTTGTGGAGTCGTAAAAGGCCTAATGGGTTAAAGGGCAAAGTTCATTCATGTGTACTTAAGACCAGAAATATACACAGACAAAAAAACAAGAAGAAAAAAATAAAAATATGAGCAAACATGAGAACACTCATGGATATTTCCTCCCTGTTGGGAGATGAAAAAGTGTGTTTGTTTGTCATTCCAGCTCATACCTGCGATTCAACAATTCATCTTCCTCATCCAGATCATTGGCTCCTATTTGATTGATGTCATACGTGTCATCGTATTCGTCGTCGTAAACGCCGAATCCAAAAGCATTATCGGGATCCCCAGAGGGGTCATTTGTGATGGGAATCTCGTCCACTACTGTGTCATAGTTCCGATATCTCTCCCTCTGTTCTGCTATGTGCTGTTTGTCATTTAGGGTGGCGCGCACGCTCTCCCCCTGTCTGTAAAACACAAACACAAACGTTTTGTACATCTTAAGCTGAATATTTCAGCAAGCACACAATGACTTTATTTGTCAAGCTTGTCTCTTTTCATATTAACTAACCTTCGGCCCTTCCAAATGCGACTCATGTCCAGTTGGTTGCGGTTGAACACGTCAAACTCATCATCATCAAACACGTTGGATCTGGAGCTCAAAACTGTAGGAAGTTCAGTCTTCACAGGTCTGTGGAGCAGCAGTACAGGCATTATTAAATAATGTGTTAGAGAGATCTGCCCGAGACAGGATTAGCGTTAGAGTGTACCTGGCCATTGCCCTGTCCAGTTTGTCAAGTGAAGGAGACAGCTTATCCTCCAGGATGTTGTTTATGACAAGTTCAGAGTTGTAGCCGTACTCCTCCAAACATGCTAGTATGAATCCCTCTCCCAGGTCTGGAAGCAAGTCTCGAATGTGAGATAACAGAGACTCCAGTTCTCCAGCGCTCACCGTGCACACTGCCCCCTATTTGCAAGATAAAGCAGAGGGCGAATAAAACACCATCATCTGGGGTGGAAAATAGTTAGCAGGTAATAAACACTCACATTGTCTCCCTTTTGAGGAGTGACAGGCATAGCTTCTGCTCCTCTCAGCTCCTCTCTGGCTTCCAGCGTTCCAGCTCCTTCCTTCTGGGAAGCTGACGTATCTCTGCCAGGCTTGCTTTTGGGCCCTGCGCTGTGATTGGTTGAAGATAAAGCAGATGGGAGACTCCTTTTCTTCCCAACACTCTCCCAGGCTGACTCTACTCCCTGCAACAGGTAGGATGTCCTGGTGTCATCTCTGAGTGAGAAGATCAAGGAAAACTTAGGGAAACTTTTCTGAAACTTGGGGAAATTAGGCCAGATCAGTTTTTAAATGGATAGGAACCTGTACCAATTTCTGTTCATTATTACTGGAAACATTTAGGTCACATTCTCTCGGGTAACAGCATGAAACAGGTCAGTAAATTAATACTAGTTTATATAATCTTCCTATTCTTTCACTTTTTAAAGTCAATCCTTTCTGAAGTTTCCACTGAAGACGTTTCATCTGCCATCATGAAGGATACAAATGAGGAAAAGCCTGCTGAAGAAGACTGACATCATCAGCTATAGGGAAGAGTTCATCATAATCTGCCAGGAATCTGAGGGAAAGACAAACAGTTATGCAGATATTATGCATAAGGCATACAGCTGTGCACTTAGTGCAAGGTGATTGGTTAAAAAAATCTGCAAGAAGATTGGTTTAAAAGTTTACCTCTTCTCCTGAAGAAAAGCGGTAAAGTTCTGCAGAAGATCTTCTACGCAGGATGGCATGTTTTCTGAGCTGTGAAAACAAATGAAACTGTTTTATTAATATTTAAACACTAAAGAAATGAGAAAAAGCAAAGCATTGTGCCCAAGTGGCCAAATATCTAGCACAGATATTTGTTATTTATTAATTTTTTATTATCCTACTCTTTAACAATTGAATGTGTTTTTTAAACAGGTACACACTGTCATTACATTTCAGCCAGGACATTGAACTGTCTAATAATTGTCTAATATCTAACAGCAGTCTTGTCAATAAATAATGAACTTTAATTAACGCTGAATTAAAAATGCATGTTATGCACTGTCATTATATTGTATTGCTTATGCACATGCTTTCAATGTTTATTGATATTTGTATCATATCTATGCTAGTGTGTTTTTCTCACCCCTCCAGTATGGGCTGTAAACATGTGTGCTGCAGCAGTAGATGAGCCATCTCCACCATTTTCTTTCTGGAATGAGACACTCGTCTCCACATGTCTGTCTGTAAACTGAAGCAAGGCACCAGATTACACTCATGTGAACACATTTATAAAACTGTGTAAACATTTGTTAGCATCATCAGTGTGAGATCAACTCGCCATTCCAACCTTTTATCGAAATTTCTCTTTCTCACTGCTTTCTCCAGGTCTGGAACCACCATCTCATAGAACGACGATAACCTACAACAACAGATGCATGAAGACATTACCGTGAGTGTCTCTCAGTGTTTTACGAGATATAACAAGTGTTCTTGAAGTTGAGGAGAGTGAAGTGTGTTTGTGACACCTGTTAAGAAAGTTGTGCTGTTTGAAGGAGGAACAAGCTTCAGGGAAGATATCCAGGAAAGAGTGGAGAGTGGTGCAGGTGTCACAGATGTACAGCACCAAGTCTACAAGGTCCTGTGATTGAACAAGTATCAGATACATCAATATATGCACACAAGAACTACAAACCTGGACAACAATCAATGCAATCAATGAAACAATCTTCTCTTAACTTTAAAAACCTGATGAGTGTGTTTATACAGAGATATAAGAGGGTTTGTTTACCTCCTCTGGCATGGTCATGGCAGTCTGACATCTGTTTGCATTCAGTTTAAGTGGCTGACTGGCACCTCCGTCCTCTGAATGAATTCCACACTTCTCCAAAACGGTATCAAACACCTACAGCACACACACACACACACACACACTCGTAAGTTTTGTGGGGATATTTGACAGACGTAATGTTACTATGCAAACTCTATATTCTATCTAACAGACTAACCCTAATCCCTGCCAAACATCTTTCTGTATGATTTAAAAGCTTGTTTTACCTCATGGCTACCAAAACAAATCACTCATAATACTATTGTAGGGACATTTGGTCCCCATAATGCACTGAACACCAGTATCACACACACATTTTAAGCAACTTAACAGACTATAGCAAATTAAAATTATATATAGAAATGATTGCGTCACAGGATCACATGACCTACCTGGATGATGGAGGGTATACTCTCATTCAGGTCTCCATAGTAACTCGGTTGCTGAGTAAAAATGTTCTCTGAAACAGACATTGAGTGTGTTCATAAAGTAGTTCTGCCCTTAAGAAAGATTAAATAATAAATACATATGTACCGAAAAACAAAATGCACATACTGATCATTTTGTGAAGTAGTTGGGAATTTCCTTTTCCAAACAGCACACACAAATCCAGAATTTTAGGAATGTCAAATAGGTAATTGTTGTAAATAATCTCCGCGAACACAGCAGGTGTGATGAAGTTTTCCTGAATAGAAAGAAGAAACAACATTTAAAAGATAAACGTTCTACATTAATCTATAAAATCTGTTCAAAACCACTTTATACTATAAAGAATAATAAACAATAAATAATTTAGTGCACCTTAGACTCTTTGTGTGTAGCCATTCTGAGGAAGACCATGAAGACAGAGCGGTGAATGTTTCTCTGCATGTCAGCTACAGCTGGAGAGGACGACACACCAGAAGGGTCCAAACCTCGAGGAGCGTGCCTCAAATACGAGTCCAAACACCGCTGTAAAGACTCATCAAACACCACCTAATGAGAGGGAGAATAGAAAAAAGAGGCAATACATTATTATATAAGAACTGCTTATATCGTATTGATGTCACCCAATCCCCGTTTAACAATGTTTGGTGTTCTGACCTGACACCAGAACTTGTCATGAGGTAACGTCAGCAACCACTCCAGATCTTCTGAGATGAACTGAGCAAGCTCCAGAAACTCCTCCACCAGTGCCGGGGGGCCGTCCTCAGGTGGGGGTTTGTAGGCCAGGAAACATCTGTCCTCTTTTCGGTCAGGATGCTGGTGGGATGCAAACCCATTTCAATGACATCATTCAGATAAGAAGAACTGGGTCATCGTGATGGATCAGGCAACTATTTCACTATTAAAACTTTCAGAACTCACTAATGCTGGTAGGGTCTGTTCTTTGCCCTGGGGTCCAGAGGGCTCAGTTACATGCAGTTCATCTAAAGGCACTTTTGCACACGCCATATTCACCCACACACGTTGGACCGGATCTTTCCTACTAAACAAACAATAGGAAATAACATGAGGTCTGACATACTGTAATGTCTAATACACACACTGTATACACACACTGTAATGTCTAATACACACAACATCTACTCATTTATACAATCAGCAATATGGGTAAATGATTATCTAAGAGCTGAAGCAACGTGATTAGAGCTGGTGATTGTTTTTGTGTATTTAATATTGATGTGTATGATAATATTGATAGACAGTTGCTGTCTATATAAGCGCCACGTTTACAGGCTAATGTATCAGAAATCTACTACAAAAGATTGACAGCACCAGAACTGTATTCTGGCACGACAGAAAATGTATAAAAGTCAGTCTTATGTTATTAATCACGTCTTATATTGATAATAACACATTGCACATAGATGCTAATAGTGAAGCTAACTATGAAAGATTGGCTACTACAGTGTTAGCAGTCCGGCTAATTCTGGCGGTGTCAGTGAGTTCAGCAACATTGTAGAAAATACGAAAAAAGTTACTTCCTGTTTAGAAAAAGCAATAATTAATGTTGTTTATTTTGACCATACCATTATAATTATCTATATTTAAATGTCATAAAATGTCTCACCTTCTTTATAATGATTTTTTAACAGATGTGTAACAGCTTGCAGGTACCATGAGCTAAAATCCGGTCCTGACGACATTTCAAAATAAAAGTCACAAAATACAACAAAATAAATCGACATAAATGTCAACAAACATTGAGGCTGGAAAACAGACAGACAGACAGACACGCATTGTCTTTAACTGTATATAATATAACGTAATACCCAATTTTTTTTCATGACGAAGACTAATTTATAACATAATATAAAATATAACAGAACAGTAGACTGTCTTCTAAAAATGGACATTTATTAAACTAGCATATTCCCCTTAAAACTGACAAAAATACGATTTAAAATAACCAATAGATCAGATCATAAGTTAAAATAAACATTTTAACAGAGGATGACTTCGGTAGAAGTAACCATGGCAACAGGAGGCCTTCAGTCAGACACCCGACGAATGATAAGTACTGAGATTATTTTATTACTTTATTATAGTTTCACATACAGCAAGCGTTTGACAAATAACACTTTTGAAACGTGAGTGTCATTGAATAAATACGTGGTTTGGTCTGTAAGCAGCTCACCTGAGGCTCATCTGAGGCTCACCTGAGGCTCACCTGAGGCTGTACATTGAGGCTATAAAGTTGCACATTTACACAAATAGTCGGTGCATTACATTGTACTTTTAAATTAGTTTGGATAAGATCATTTTGAAACATTTTACAGCATTAATAAGTAGCATTAGAAACATTAGCATTCCTGATGCTAACATGCACCTGCTATGCGGCTAGTTTGCTAGCAAACATCTGTATTTTCCTTTAATAACTCGAAGCTGTTATTATTTGCTCAATATGTTAATATTTGGTGTATATTTGCATAGCTATCAGTTATGCAAGTAAATGCATGTTTACTGATGCCACGTTATTCTCAAACGTAACCAGCAGGTGTCGTGCAGGGCTCACACACACACACACACACACACACACACACACACACACACACACACACACACACACACACACACACACACTGTGAGTTTAGTTTTTTATATTATATTTAAAAAGATGCACAAACATCTCGATAATGCGATCAATTATATCTCATCACTGATCACTGAAATGACTTGTTATCATTGAAATAAACGTGTAATAAAAGCAGGAGCGTCACGCCAAACGCGCGATATCTGAACCCAAGCGTCGTGAAAACGCTCGACGCCACGCGTCGCTTCACGCCGCCCTGCGATAACGCGCGCGCGTCGCGTCTTCTATTTGCGTAGCGGAGGCTCCACCTTCCCGAGCATTGCGGTGACCTCAGCGGTGGGCTGAATTGAGCTGGGTGGGATTTTAAGGCTCGTATCCCGAACGCAAGGATCACGATTTAACGGTGTACGTGCGGGGAACGGTGCGGGTCGTTTTTGCGTTTGCGTGCGTCTGACGATAGGGATCCAATAAACGAGGAATGTGGGATTTACAGAATGTCCAACAGCGTTGGGAAAAGATTTAAACCCACCAAATACATCCCGGTATCCACTGCCGCCACTCTTCTGGTGGGATCCACTACTTTGTTCTTTGTTTTCACGTAAGTTTGCGCCGATGTTTGCGCCAAATGTTGAATGCGTTTTAATCATTGCGCGTGTTAAGCTAAATGCCTTAGACTACGTCTTCACGTCATGTTTAGAGAGGGTTGATGTGTGTTGTGAGATGATATTGTGAAGGGTTTTTCGCTAAACATCATGATTTCATGTGGCTGTTTTGGAGAAATTCTCTTTATAACACTTATGCAATATTTGTAGTCCCTTTATTTTACCATTCAGTCATTTGTATATGAAATATAACACTTGAATTCAATTGAAATGAGTTGATGGGGTTTATCTCAATGCAGTGTCCTTCATGAAGCACTGAGTGACAGTGTGATGAAACTGTGACAAGCTTTGATTTACCCTAGCAGTTTAGAAAATCAATGTTAAGACTCACTGTTGATCACTTTGGATTTAGCTATTCTGTTCAGATTACATGCCAGAATACAATAAGAATCATTTTTAGTTGATTAGCTTGAAGATCAACTTTCTCTTTTAACGAAATCACAATGTTACAGATAGAGTCATGGTTTAATCATCTCAGTATAACATGTCTCCGTTGAAGACATCTTCGATATGAGAGATTATGCAGCTGTTTTCTGTAGTGTAAAATAAGCGATAAAGTTGTTGTGGTTTTGCTTGTAGACCAATTTAATGTTCCTGAAAGTTACTGCCCTTGAACTTTTAAAAGTCTGTGAATTTCTGTAACATCTGTGAACTCCTACTCTAGAGGTCCAGGTTAGAGCTTTGAGCAGATGGACAATTTCTGGATTAGGAGCGCTTTGTGCTCCTTGATACTCTAGATTAACACACCGTATTGAAAGCAGGGGTGGTTCTAATAGTTCTAGACCTTTGCATGTAAAATGTACCATGCAAATTTAGGAAAGGATTGGTTTTCCAGTTCCTCTGGAAGTCATTTTTCTGGCAGGTGGATCAATGTCCAACCTCAGACCTCCAAAACCACAATGCCATCCCCATTCAAAACGTTGCTTAGATGTGGTGTTGTTAAAATGAGCGTCAATACCTGAAACCACACTTGATCGTGTCACTGATCATTTACTAGAGAGACTAGTTGACATCAAGGCAATAGAGGCTGTGATAAGGCCAACAAGTTTGTTTCCTGTTGTTTTTTCTCAGATGATCCGTTATTTCAAGGGCAGCAGTTTGTGGAGTTTATAGACGTATGACTTAGACCTTGTGATCTGTGTATCCAAGCCTGCATCCATTTATCTGTTGCACAACATCTCATCATTTTTAACTTTAAACAACCCATCTTATTACATTTCCTTCTTTCAATAACAGTTTTCAAAAATATGTGAGTTTATATTCCAAGTTTCCAGTACAAAAGTGCTTTTAGGAAGCATCCCATAAGCAAGGAAAGGAAATTAATCCTTGGAATCAATCGTAATGCTTTCAGGAGCAGTTCAGGAAATAAATTATGAAGCAGTCGTAAGGACTGTGCTCAGTGCTGACAGATTTTACTGAAAATAAGTGTTGAGTATTGTGCATTTGTTAAAAATCTTATTTCAGATAACATCTGTCTTTATTGTTTACGCTGTATAAATCTTGTTGTTTAGTATTTGTGAGAAGTGATATTTCACGCTGGCAGCTTTCTTAACCTTGAAGAAAAAAGGAATATATTTGATTTAGTCTGTCAGATAGTGACCCTCTGTTAATTTGTGGCTAACCTTTGTTTCCCTTGTGGGAGACAGATTGGATTAGCGTCTGTCTGTGCGCTGTGGTCTGTGGTGTTTCTAAACATTTTGATGACATAATGGGCCATAGTTTAAATTTAAAGCCTTTAATGAAATGCTGATCTCCATTTATAATAATCTTTGTTCCCAACTGTACTTGCTTTTTCTTAACAGGCCATTAAATATTTTTAAGCTTGTATGTTAGGTTTTTCTGGTGCACACTTTTACACATCACATATAAGCGTGCACATGCGAAAATATACAAACCTGTTTGTTTTGATGTGTTTCTGAACATTAATCTACGGTTGTTTGTCACGGCTGAGAGGACTCGGATAAATGAACTCAAGTGTTTGATAACAGATAGATTTGTGAATGTTCATGCCGTTGTTTAGCCCACCGTAAGAGACAGAATAATGTTTGGCTGATGAATTGCACCTTATTTTGCCAATAATGAATTCATCAGGCTTGAGAGTCAAACAGAGCAGAACCGTAGAGACTATCAGAGATTTCATGCAGACAGATCAAGGGATAATGAGGAAGGTGCAATGAGAGGTAGAGGATGGAGATTGCGTTCGGCAAAACAAACGTACGGCAAACGTAAATCACAATAATCTGCATGATTATTTTTCTTACACAAACACAATGACTAAAGCTACAGTGTGAAATTTAGAGTTGCAGAAAGAATGGCCTCTTCTATGTAAAATACGGATTTCATACAATCTTCTCGTCCACCATTGTTTTGGCAAACAGGTAGTCCCGCACTGAAGTCATGGAGTTGGTTAAGATAGATAGTGGGGTTAGTGATTGGTTGGATAGATTCCACAACCACACCATCACACAGGAATACATTTATCTCCAGAATATTAATAACCAGTTTTGATTTCAATGTAGGTCATTTTTGTTTTCGATTGAACCGTGGCGTGCTGCTGTCAGTGCTGGTGAATATCCATGGATCTCTAATTATGAATCGCATTCAAATCAGGGAAGAGTCTGAAAACTATTCACAGCTGCCATCGTTGTATTTTTCAGTTATTTAATTATACAATAAAAATATGGATTGCTTTCAAGAATCAGCTTCCATTATTATGCCCTCGTTTCAATTTGTTGAATGTATTTTCTCTTCAGGAAGATGAGGATAAACCTGACCTCAGATCTGTAACTGTTCATCAAAGCTCTGTAAATACAGGCCATGAACTTTAATTAAAACCATGAGCCGTCAGTGAATTTGGCTGCATGTAGGTCTAATTTATTTAAACAATTAGCTTGGATTGTCTATAGCAGTGCATTATGATAGATACGCTTTGTTGAAGCTGTATTATTGCTGAAATAGACCCGTGAACTGTGCAGGGGTGGTACATGTATTGTGTGGTGGTATTTTATCTGAACTGAGTGCACTGAATGAAACAAGCAGTTAATTGACCCTCATCAGATACAGATTAACACGTACAAAATAGGTTTCACAACTTCTTCTACATATCTTGTAAAACAACTTAAATTATGAGTTATAATCATGGTATCTTTAGCTAATTATTTCTGCTTAGTTTTTCAGCACTGAAATAAAATGTTAAATGATCTTTGTTCTTTTTAGAGAGCCCAGAGAAGCCATTTGAAGCCTGTGTGGGACTCGCTTTAGAATGAATGTGCAAATCTAATTTTGGACGTCATAGCTAATGTATTCTTAGCCAGAGGCTACATGACATTAATGAGTTTAAATCCGTCTACCCGGTTAGCTGACATTAGGTAAAGGCCTCATCAGGACTGATCCAGTGATGATGTTAATTAGGTTATGAAGGAATGTTTGCAATTTTAACCAGTCCTTCAAACATTACAATTGTACCACCTTATCAGACACATAAAAGCATTTCCATAAATCTGTATCTGACGCAGATGTCGGCGTCCCGTCGGTAGACGATTGGTTGAGCCTTTTCACTCCCTTAAGCTAATTGGTCAATCCTCCAAGAGTCGTAATGTATAATCGACAGTACTGCTTTTACATTTAGTTGAATTGTTTTACTAACAAGACTGTAAATTGTAAACTGTGGGTTCTGTATGCATGACTTAGCAGGTGGACTTTTTCATTGATTGCTGTTTGATGCAACTTTCAGCGGATCTATTAGCAGTGAGCTGTAACAGACAGCATCATTGTCTGTCTGTGTGTATTGATGCTGTGAGAATGAGATGGATGAATAGGGACCGGCCTGTTTAATCTCATTTCAGCCAGACTTCCCTGTCACCGAGCCACTCCTGGGTTCAGATAATGGTGATGGATCAGTGTGCTGTCGATGTGAGAGGTTCTGAGAGACTTGATTCTACATACCAGCAGTCAGACCGAACGCACATCTTGTGCAACTTAACTGGTTCTGTTGTGCATACTGGATTCCACAACTGGATTGTGGTTCTGTTTACTTATGATGCGTTTTGTCATGCTAAGAGTTGGCAGAAGTTATTTTTTAACATTCAAGGCT
This sequence comes from Yasuhikotakia modesta, assembly GCA_036877545.1. Lineage (NCBI taxonomy): Eukaryota > Metazoa > Chordata > Actinopteri > Cypriniformes > Botiidae > Yasuhikotakia > Yasuhikotakia modesta. The sequence goes on from JBAJNP010001732.1 coordinate 37,054, forward strand.
GTAATTTAAGGGGACGATTGGCGTGCAATTTCAGCAAAGCCTAATTTTATGCAAATGAGACCTGATGTCATGATTAAAGCAACCACCAATGGGTGTGCAGGGAATGGATCTTATCTGCCTTTGAAAAGCCTAATAAAGGCCAACAGTACAGAAACCTCCAGCAATTACAATACCTCAGAAACAAAGACAGAAAACTAATTTATTTTGTGAGATTTTTCTTTCATAGCTTTTGGTAAAAATTGCCAAAATTCTTTGTGTAGAGATGTGTAGAAGATAATGGCATGTTGCAGGCCAAACTCAAACTTACTGTGGCCGTAATGTGAACGAAGTCCAAGTACTAAAACTAGTTTTGATTCTAGAATCACATTGGGATTTTCTCAGCCTGCAGCAAGAACAAATTGAAAACACACAAAGGGAGAATCTTGCTAAATAAATTTATATAACACATCTACGTGCGAAGCAGAGCCTCAAAGTAATAAAATGCTTGTCTGTTCTAATTTTCTTTTAAATGTTTCATTGATGTATGATAAACGTTTCATATGACTGTAAGATAAAAGTTAAAAGTGTGTTTTGAGTTCCACTCTGGGTGTTTAGTATTGTAAGTAGTTATAGCTGCAGGCCAAAAGCAATTTCAAAGAGTTGATCAAAACGGAGGCTTTTTCTTACAAACAGCTCTTTATTTGAAAAAACATGAAAAGCCTTTTTTAAATGGTGCATCTGTAAAGCTGTGATAATATTGCCATGACTCAACTGTATCTCAGAATGTAGAGTTAAAAAAGCAATCTGTTAACATACACACGGTTTACCACCCAGCATGACAAATTACATTTATTCATTTAGCAGATGCTTTCAAGTCACTTACGAAGAGAGAAAGCTTTTAAATTTTTGTCCTAGAAGCCAATAAGCCTAACCTAAAAGCTACGTTTACAAGCAGGACTAGTTATGATGCTAGTGACAGGATGAGTAGAAGAGAGTTATTTTTAAAAACAATGTTAAACGTCAGAGCATTTGGGATTAGTCGGGTCCAAATGACTGCATTCTGCCAACATGACACACATCTAGTGCTTTCTGTACGAAATGTGTTACGGTGCTTTAAAAGAAATGACTGACACTGTTGCCCCTGGAGACGACACTGCGGGTGTTGACGTCTGTAATGCGTAGCTTCCCGCTGTGGATGCACAAAGCGTTTTGTGACAATAGATACAGGCTGTGTTGCGAACTGTACAGGAGATTCGAACTTAGCTCTGATTCCACATTACCGTTTTATCATAAACACCAGTTGTTAAGATTATAAACAGCAAAACAGCACAGGCTCTCCAGGGTATTTTTGAGGGGCTTTCAGAAGACCACAGGGACCTGTTACTTCAAATGGAAATCCGACGGCTTAGCAGGAGGAAAATTTTGTAGCAGATTTTATCACTTTTGGATGAGATCAAAATATTGGTGTTCTCATCTGGGACTCGTGACAGCTATGAATAAAATACTCTGAGCTCTTCACGCTTGTTACGAGGTCAGAGTTGCTAGAGTGTTATAAATGCATTTCATTCTTTTAAAAATACGCTAATGGAAAAAGTCGGAACCGTCCGTTTCAGAGTATATAAACGCAAAACACCCTTCAGGTCAAGTCGTGTCACAGTGCCCTTTATTTTAAAGACTTGTTGACCCAGAGACAGAAGTGTATATACTGCTGTCTTGAAAGCCGGCCATTCGTTTGTCTCAGTATCTGTGTAAATCAACATTTTATGAGTAAATGTAGCTTCTTTTTAACGGCTCTTTGGAGATCATTTCATCGGATTGCAGCATTTCCAGATTGCAAGTTTTCATTAAAAATATTTGTGCTACTTTTACATTATTCACATGTGTTTAAAACCATAAAAATATAAGGTCCAAGAATCTGTTAGTTGTAATAAGGGAAACAGATCTTATGAATCAGATGTAATTATGCTGGTCTGATAGTGACATTACATTGGAAGCAGTGTGTAATTTCCTGTGTTACTGTCTTCGTAATTTGAAGGCAACAAGACAGTAATGGTATATTTTTTTGGGACGCGTCAGGCAAGTAGCTCCTCAGATTATTTGCTTTCTTGTAGTAGCTTTTCCTTTCCTTTGAAGATCCTGTTTAAACCTCACAATGAACTTAACTCACAATTCAACTACTGGGCTTTGAATTCCCACAGCTGCTTGGTAGAACTTTTGCTGTCCACCATTGGACTATTAAATATATGTTCATTTAGATGCTTCACTCCAGGCGACCGTTATGTCATTATAGCCACAAAAGGCCCCTGACCCCACACAAGAGCTAAAAATATGGTCCTCAGAACGTCTTTCTGCTGCACCTCTGCCGGTTTTTGTAATCATAGCCTGCCTGAAAATGTTCCCCTAAACACAGAGGCTGACTGTGCAGACCGGTTGGGGTAACTGGAGCGCTGTGTGTGTGTGTGTGAGTGTGTGTGTGAGTGTGTGTGTGAGTGTGTGTGTGAGTGTGTGTGTGTGTGTGTGTGAGAGAGAGAGGGGATGTACCTTACCTCTGAGGTGAAAAGGGCAGCACCGGAGAGAGAAAGAGACACAGAGGGCAGCCTGGGAGGGAGTGAGTGAGTAAGGCTACTCCTTTTTCTCCATCCCCCTTTCCAACCATTCATCTGCCCACTGGCTGGAAAAGCCTTTGACTCTTTTACGAACATGTGGAACACATTTAAGCATCTTAGCTGCACCCACCCGAGCTGTATCCACCCTCCTACTCTCATGCTTTTCCACCCATTCCATATTCCTTGCACTCCCTGTTTCTTTTATTCAGTGTTTTAGTGTGTTTAAAGTGTTGCAGTTTTGTGTTTTATTTAAAACAAGTTTCCTGTGTTTGTTCGGAGGAAAACTGTAGCTGGCTATCACTCTTGCGTTTAGTTCTTGTGTGTTCCTGCTATGTAGACTCACACTTTCTTTCTTCTAGATTTCTCAACCAACAGGTCTAGATAAGTGCAAGTGTGTGTTTTCGTGAGATCTGATACACCATTGTGCTGTTACACACACACACACAGAAGCTAAAGTGCTAACATGGAGGCAGTCACATCAGAGACACAGTGATGTCACTCAAAGTGTTGAAAGCAGCTCAGAGGTGCAGCTGGTCTCATGTGCTTTGATGTGAAGATGTAAAGATCTCAGCCCGTGTGTGTGTGTTTATTTTTACTGTGTACATTTATAGTATGCAATGCACAAACAAGTTGTGATGATTTGCACAGATTGAGGGATCGTTTGAATCAACTTGAAAACAGGAAAGACAGTCTGAAACAAAATGAGACGTGACCCTATGTAGAGCAATCTGTGTCTGTCAGCTCAGTGCTTTAATGAAATGGAATCCCTCATGCAAATCCGTGTGATTTGACTGTAAAATTCTGGAAAAGCACCAACAATCATGGCTTTACCTTGAAGAACATTGTGAATGTCATTGTGAGTAGAAGTTTTGGCTTTTATTTTACAGCAGAATTAACAACATTGAACGTTCTTTGAACTTTCAAAGTGATGTTTCATTTAGCGTTACTGTTTCTTGCAACCTAAAACTATAGGAACCTTGCCTGGTCAGCGCTGTGTTGTTAAACCTTAAAATCGGTGATTTGTTGATAAATGGTATGTTGCTAAATAGGATTTTTTTTTCATGGTGGAGCAAGTGAAAATATTGGCAGTGCCGCAGACAAAGCTGTTGACCTGAAAATTTTTTATTGTTGAGCCCCCGGGTGAAAGATCCTAGTTAAAAAATGAACCTAAAGAAATGAAGATGATGATGATGATAAATATGTTTACAAGAATATGTACTCGCGTGAGATGAGTCACTTTAGTAGCCTAGAGAAAACGGTTTAATTTGACGAAAGAGTGGTCCTGCCTGTGCACTGATGCTATTTTTGGCCTTGAGGTGCATTGTATTCAAGCATACTAGAATTACGCTGTCGGCAGCGCCGGCTAAACGCATGCTACAGCTCTGTTCTGTAACCTAGTGAGGTTTCAAGCCATTTTAAGGCCACTGTTGAGGTTTCATCTGTTTTGTTTTGGGTGGAAAATCAGGGTAATAGAAAAAGCAGATGCCTACATTTATCTTCTGTATAAAGAAATCTTATCAAAGGATAAGCCAAGGGCCGCATTATACCATCTGCTTCAGAACAGCTTTGTAGCTCTGAGCTGTATAGCCTTCACATTCTTGTATTTTATATAGCCACACCTATGGATACACACCATTGAGAAGACACGCTTGAGCCATCCAACACTGCCAAAAACCCAAACCCCATGAATTCTCACTCACAAATGTTCACTGTGAGTTTCCTCTGCATGTGAGGCCTGTTTTTGCTCAAGTATTTATTTTCCGTGTGCTCTTTTGGGTTTATATGGGGTGTAAAACCCTTCTTTTGCCAAGGGCTTGTCTCTGCGTTTTCCGCAAATTTTGGCTGGGTCAGACTGAAAGAGAATCTTATCTGTGCCGGGTTTGTTTCTCTTTCTTCTGGCGATCTTGAAGATCTGAGGAGCACCAATTTTCAAACTTTGCAGCGTGTCCTTTTGACAACTTTATACTCCAAGATTACACATTCATTCGCGCTCTAGCCAAGTTGGGGGAAAATAGCTGATGATGAAAGTTTATTGTGTTTTGTGGCAGATGTTTGTTAATAAACTCAAGGCCTGTTAGAACTTCTGTAGGTCTGTATGTGTGCGTTTGTTGAAGTCACGTGTCAGATTGTGTTTGATAAGTTTCACATTTTAGGTTTTTGCCACTTGTAATTGAATTTTACATAATCACACATACACAGTTTGTGTGTGTATAAAGTAAGGACTGGCTGTGCTATCTCTGTGCAGTAAACCGCGTTGTCTCCAGTTATGTCTTCGTTGTCGCCATAGCTGTGCATTTCTTTATCTGTATTGATTGATTTTATTGATCTTTCATCTTAGTGTTTGCATTTATGTGATAGTGTTAACCTTAGGCTAATCGATAAAGATGTTCAGAGTTCAGTGTCTTGTGTTTCTATTTGTGTGTGTGTGTGTGTGTGTGTTCGTAATGAATTGATCCTGGACCTCCACTCATGTCATATCTGGTGTCAAGTGTCTACATGATATTTGCTCAGCACTTACGAACGCCTGCCTGTCACATACTGTAGTTTATCATTATCATTGCCCTTTAATAGCGTGTTCCTCTTATTGCTTTGCTCCCAGCTTATAGGGAATGTTCTCAGAACGTTGGCTATCATTCTATGAAACGTTAGGTTCTATGAAACGTTAAGCTTTAAAAATGGTTTGAATAACATACGGTGTTAATACAACTTTTAAAAAACATTTCTAGAACCTTTTAGTCAGCATTTAAGAGGAGTGCAAAGGTGTGTTAGGGGTCAAAGATCCGGTCCAGTTTGCAGGAAACAGGGACAGCTGATCCCAGAGCAGCGTGTGTGTTGTCTGTTTAAACAACAGCTTAAGAAATACACAAGGTGGGATTTGTAGTTTCTGTCCTGTGGTTTTTGCAGCTGTTAACAATTGTTTTAGTGTTGCTGACAGAAGTCAGATGTATTGAAGGGACCTTGTGTCAGCTGTCGCCTCTACAGAGAACATCACAGAATCTGAGGCGTTTACCTGCCACCACCTGTCACCTGGGCAGACACCTGTGTAATACACTTCACATCAGTTTAACCTTCTTGAGTCCCATTATATTAACTTTAAAGTGGTCCGTTGTGATAAGGGGGGATTTTGCTCACCACTGCTGTAATGTTTTCTCAAAAATACTGCAATCTACTTGTGGCCTTTCAGCAAGAAAATACAGTCTGTTTATGTTCAGTAGTTAAGGAAAGCCCCTCGCAGTGTTTGTGTTAAAATGCTGGTGTTTAAATGAGATTTAATGCAAGAACAGCCTCAGGATAAAAAGTGTAAATTAAGCGTTTAGTGTTCATCTGGGTGGAAAAACAGAGCGTTCATTTGCGTGAAGTGCATTTAAGCGACAGTGTTTAAATCATTGTTATGAGTGAGGTTGTGGATATGGATGGAGAGTAAAGCTATTGCTAATTAAACTCAGATCGAGGCGAGCGAGGAAGAGAGACGAGGCACAGGCTTGAGGATCAGTTGCCTCATTGCGGGAGAGCTGAACTAAAAGTTGAGTCCCAAAACCACAATCCTGTTTAAATGAGTTCAGCCCATCTGTAAGCAATTAATGACTTTTATTTCCTCAACACCATTTATGATGCAGGAACATATGCTGTTTTTCCAGATGTTTATTTCTTGTTTGTCTGCTTATTTCACTGAATGATCTTGCAGTGAGGAAAACAACTCAAAGGTTGTTTGCTAAGTACTGAATAACACAGATTCGTATTTTTACCACTTGCTATCTGCGCTGTTCTTGTTTTAAAGTCCGCGTGATTTTGAAGTTCCAGGCGTTTTCGTGACGTGGAGAGACGTGGGGGCGTCTTGTTTTTTTTTTTTCCGCTGGAAATAGTTTAAAGGCTCTGCCCAAGCCTTCAGACTGACATCATCCAAGAAGGATTGCGTTTTTCATTAAAGAATACAAACGCACATAAGTTAAAAACATGCATGGATAAATCATTCATAATAAACTGCAATTTTGTTATTAAAAAATAAGAATAGTATATTTTGATTACATGGTGAGTAACTCGAGAGCTGCTTTGTCTTTTTTCCACAAACCCAATTAAACTTCACAGCGGCGGAAGGTTCTCCCACAGAGCTTTGCAGCAGGTCAACTCCAGCACCGGTGTTGGCCGGTGGACACTGGAGTAGTTTTGGATACGTGACAGGGACGCTCATGCCCTCAGAGGCCATTCAGAGATTCATTTTAAAACAGCATGGTAACTGTGCACTGAGCGGGTGAGTGCACACTATTTTTAATGCCTGCAGAATAAGACACAGTTTCATTTAAAATATAACAGCCAGACCTACAGGCAGCGTGCCAGTCAGCCACGGGGCACATTAACTTGTTTTACTGTAGTCTGCAAAATGCTTGAGTATCTTTTTCCAATGTAATTTAAGTTATTAATGTGGCAAAGCATTATTTACTAAATGTATTAATTCATCTTAGCTTCACTTTCATAGTCATACTAGATTGTTCACACTAAGATTTGGGACATACTAGTTCTAAATTCGAATACTAGTATTTGGAGCAGTTAGTATGTGAATTTGTCTCATTCCAGTGTTCATACTTCACTATCATACTAGAACATTCACAGAACGTTTTTGGGACATGCTGTTCTAAGTTTAAATACTACTTTAAGAACAGTTAGCACGTGAATTCGGAGGCAGCGTTTGTTTATTGTTTAACTGTTTATAAAACTCCCATCTTGACTTTGTGCCTCAGTCAACTGTTACTCCACAAAGTTTAAAATAGTCTGGAAGTCTCCCATAAGTAACGCTGATAAAGTATTGAATTTATCCGAGTGTTGCACAAACTCTCAAACACGTCCCCTTATGGTTTGAAGATGTGTCTGTTTAAAGGAAATTGTGGCAACTTCATTCTGTTGGCAGCCTGTCGAGTGTTATCTCCTTCCCCATGCCTAGCAGAGAGGGAAAGCGCTCTCTCGCGCTCCTTAACTCTGTCACATAAATAACACCGGACTTTATGCTCTGGCAAACACATGTGAGCGACTTCTATGCAAATTTGTCTGTATTTGCATATTAAGTTGTTTGATCTTTTGTTAAACCTTCCCTACCAGGTGGTGTTTTATTTAAAAACAACATTTTGGCTGCAAGCTTTCAGTTGTGAGTTCGGTTCAGAAATAATTTCTTTAAGACTGTTTCCTACAGGGTCTGTGTTCAGAATTCGGCCCCTGGGAAAACTTTTGTGTTTGGTGGCAGCGAGTTTAGAAACCAGGAAAAAATAAATGTATTGTTCCTCCTTAATAACAACATGTTCTTTGATATTTGGTGCGTCTGACAGCCCAGTATGCAATTATACAAGCAAAACAAACTTCAAATGTACTGAGATAAAAACACGGGTGGGTTTCTGTCTTGCAGCTGTCTCACCCCTCTGTCTCTCTCTAAGAGATGGGAGCAGATTTTTAGGCTCACTGCATATGTCACGGCACCTGCTGTCATCACGTCGCTTGAAAACGTCTCCGTGTGTCTGATGAGCTCTGCTGAGTAATGAGTGCAGCAGATGGAGGTGAGAATTCAGCAGGCCCATCAGAAACACATCTGTTATTCTGAGCAGGTTGTTAAGTGTTTCCATAGAAAACTGAAAACCTGAAGGCTTGTGCTGGTGTGTGTGACCCTTAGCACTGAACATCAGATTCTAAACAGGCAGATGAAAATATAGTTTGGGGATTAATGAGTTTTGTAACACTCCAGTATGCGTTTACAATAGTTCTGTTTTGCATATGAACCACTTACATCGCTAATAATTTCTATTGTGCTACGTTAGACCCTAGACTCTGAATTAGGAACTATTTTAGTTACTGTAACAGGTCTTAGTTCCTGCGGTTCCTGCCAGTAGTTCTAGGAACTACGAACATGTTCTTGCAGTGGGAAACCCCTAGAACAAGGACAACAGAACAAACCTTCAAGCTTAGTTTGGTGGTTTGAATAAATTTATACACAGTCAAGCTCCCGTCATGACATATATTTTATCTGTCAAAAACCTTTTAGCATCAGACAGAAGCGAGAGCGGATGCGTACGACTGAAACCATAATTGTCATGTAGGTGTGTTGTGCTGTGATTTAGAATAAATGTGGATGTTTTAACATCATTTTCTGGTGTAACCGTGCTGTAGCGAATGTTGTGCCACGCAAAAGTTGTGTTTTAAAGACGTTGTACCTCATGGCCTCTTGTAATTTAACAACCTTGTCAGCACTTTCCATAGCGTGAGTTATGTGACGTCTGCCTAGACCCACAGGTGACACGAGTTCACAGCTATAATGGTAGCAGAAAATGGAAAGCGCTTTCTCCTCGTTTCTATTGTTCAGGCTCTAATTCTGTTCAACAGTGTTTATGCCACGAGGTTTGACCTCTATTTAAACAAGGTTAGAGATCAGTGCTTGTGAAAATTTTACCACAGTGAATGTGTTTCTGACTGTTAATGGTAAGATAATACCCTTTAAGGGTTACAGGGTCAGGAAAATGCCATTTTCCCCTTTGCGGTCTCTGTTTTGGTTTCGCTTGTGTTTGCATATTACTAAACTGTAACGTTTTGAAGCTTTCTGAACCAAGTAAAATGGCTACTATTTTAAATCTTTTCTCACAGTAACTAAGATGTTTAATAATACAAGTTATCTAACACTGGTTATCCATATTCACTGTTTAACCAATCTCTACCAGCACATTTTTAGGCTCAGCCTACATTCTTTTTGCTTGCTGTAACTTGTGTGTGTTTCAGAGATTTTAAAGGGAGGGAGAGTTCACTCAGAGTGTGGAAGGTCTGTTATCATTGACTTACCTTCATGTCATTTCAGACCCAGGTTGCTAACCCAACAGCGAGGTAGCCGTGAGTCCACTGAGGTACAGGTTTTCTTATGATGAACAACAGATTTCATCCACCTATTCTGCATCAACTTTTTCCATTACATACGTTATTGGGTTTTTAAACGATCCATGATCGTAGCTCTACCGTGAATTAGAAAACGCAACTCTAAACTGTATGTAAGAGTAATTAAACAACACTTTAAGATAATTCTTCTTATCTGGCTGAATATTTTTGCTTTTATATGACAAGAAACTGAATATGACATTTCCAGAAATAGACTGGCTGCTTGGTGACAGGAGAGAAAAGAACCGACTGGTGTTTCTTACCAGTACTGCAGGAAAAAGCTTTTGATTGGCCCATTGTATTGCAGCTCTTAGTAACCGGGTACATGGTGATTGGTTCCATTGACCCATCTCATGCATTTTGTGTTCTGCTGAAGTTCTGTTTAGAACAGCATGTTGCTATTTACTATATTTCTGCAGTATAGATGTCTTCCAGATGAACACGGTTACATGCTAATGTCAAATTTAACATGCCATGTTTAGTTAAGTGTATATGGCACAGTTGCAGTCAGCAGTACAATATTTTCCTGTTCCGTTAATAACCAAATTGTTACACTTCGCCAGTTCTGTCAGGATTAAATGGGTAAATGTTTATATATGTTTATATTAGAGTCATATGACTCTTATCAGGTGCGTTAAGACAACAAAGTGCTCTATGTAAACAAGGCTAAGTGCCCATTGTGCTTGTTTAAGCCATTCTAGGGCAATAATGACATAACCAGAGCATTTTAGGAACAGTCAAAGAGCTTTCCAAAATAAACGAATGTATTCCGTTGATGATTAATTATGTTAAAGGAAATGTAACTTTATCCCCTTGAAAGCAGACCACAGTGAGAGTGAATGAGTAAAGACAAAAAATATAATAGTCACAACTTTTATTAGCAGAAAGCCAAAATTACATCAAGTATTGTGTAAGTATTGTGACAGAAAAAAATGCTGCGTGATATGAAGTCAACAAGTCTTATATTTTAAAAGATGAATGTGAAGCAAATGTACAAAACTTTACAAACATTTAATTCTCCATCGATGCAAAACTCAACGCAAGGGCAACTATGTATTGTCTTTAAATAGGGTGTGTTTTATAAAGGCTTTTAATGTGTTTGAATGGCTTGCAGTTTTTTCTATACTCTAGCGTTCCTTCCTAAAAATGGAGCATTTTGTTTGCAGTCCCATGGGAAGCCCTGACTCATAAAACTTAAATATAAAAGTGGGTGTAGTTCTTTAATAGTGATCTGCCCGAGAACTGCACAGATCAGACTTTAATAGAAGTGATGGAGAAGTTATGTCTGTGTATATTGAGGCCTTCATCTCATTGGTTCATAAAAATAATGCAGAGATCATATTGAGATCAAATCTGCACAACAAAACATTTAAGGCACACTCCTGACAGGTTTGCATGTTTGTAACGTTACGTAAATGTTCACATACATATCTGAAGTGTTTTTCTGGCCTTTTTTCTGGCTGCGATCGCTCTGAGGATATTTACAGCGCGCTACTGTGGCGCTAATATAATTAGACATGGCTGTTAACTCTTGGTCTCACTTTTGTTCGTCACATGGATGGCTGCCCTTTATTTATTAAACAGATGCTGCTGTTATTGGTCATGTTTTTTAGAGTATAATCTGTTTTTTGATGCAGCCTTGTTAAACAGGCCTGTACAGCACACTGCAGGATAAAACCTGGCTCAAAATATTTGTTGTTTAAAGCTGCCATCTGAGACTTTCTTTGGTTAGAAATGAACAAAAATCAGGTGTTCTGTACAGTTTTTTCTCATTACTTAACTCCAATTCATAATTATAATTTTATAAAACAGTTTTTTAATGTTTATGTTTTTAAATAATGTTTTGCTGTCCTGTCAGATTTTTGAGAAATGCCAGTTTGGCCTTCAGTTTGATTTTAACATACATAATGATGAAAACTACACCTGCAGTTTTATGTTTCAAACAGAGATGGCGGCAGAGAGGTGAAAGTTACAGATTGTAGCTTTACTATAGTAAATATCTAACCCCATCTCAGATCACAGCTGCATAAGCTGCAATGGCATCAAGAATTTGAGATGATGTTTGTTTTTTCTTTAAAATGTGACCACATCGTGTGCATGTGTGGCCCAAAAATCACACCAGTATGGTCCTAATTACAGCGCTAATCGTTTCAGTCCCTGAACCCCCTCCTTCCTCCTCTTTAGAATGAAAACACCCATCTGGATTTTTCCATCCGCTGGGGAGGCTAACTGGCTGCTAGCTTCATACCTGACGTTGACTCTCGCCTGTCACAGTTTCCACTGTGGGAGGAAATCTGCTGCACTCAAAAGAGCTCCATTCATGCTAAACCATTTGAGACGCAGATAGAAATAGCTTGTGTAGCGCACAGCTTTACTTTGAGGTAGAGCTTTGAGGATGAGGTAGTCTGTGGATAGGGGTGTTGAAACGTAGCGTGGACCCCTTTGTAATACAAAACAAATGATTGAGGACTCATAGCAAATGATAAAAGTCTGAATGATAAGAAATTGTAGAGAATTACATCTCATGACTGTTTTATTCAGAGATTATACAATGTCTAAGAAAGGCTATTGGATGCCTGTTTCAAAATAAAATTCTCTCTCTCTTCACCTGAACATCTGCTGAGCTTTGCTAAAGACGAGTAATTCTCTAAGTGCCCCCGGTCAATCACTTCCCTCTGTTGAAAGAGATGAGAGATGCTAAAGTAAAGGAGAGAGAGGATGTTTATCACGCTAGGCATTATGCTAACAGGTGCACTGGAGTTTTTCCATTTCTGAAAGCTGAAATTATAAACGTTCTTAGGATCCTGCAGGCTTGTTGAGCGGTATGTCACTGTATTGGCCTTGGATCGTTTTTGTACATGATAATTAAGCCGCTTTAAACTCTAATTAAACCCTGATCGCCACATTCATCCACATGCTGCCACATTCATCCTCTTTAATGTGGGTTTATTACAGTGCCCTTCGAAATGTCTCCATTCTGAATCATTAACACATCATACAGGGTACGAATGCAACAATATGATGTTTATGGTGTCTGTCACACCATGTATTTGCATATCTCCACGCCCACCGTTTATGTACTTTGGAGGAGGCGTGGCTTTGAAGAGCGTGTTGAAGGGTGGGTGAGATCACATTTGTAAGCAAGCTTGTTGTTGCTAGGCTCTCAGAAATTGCCTTTCAAACACATCATGCAAAAAACACAAAACAGTCACAATACAGAAACATCTTTTGCGTTGGGTCAGTTGAAGATTTGCGTAGCCACAGCGATAGCCTGACCTCTGAAAATACAACTATGTGTTGCGTCTACGCAGACCACAACAGCTGTGATTGGTCTGCTGTTGTAAGGGCTTTAAATGCAGAGCTAAATGCATAGAGCCCATGACATGTCTCGTTCAAGGGCATAATGATCGGGTGAGTGAACTCTGGGCTTATTGTTCTGTGCACAGTTTTTGCCAGTATCAATAGAAACCAGTTATGCCCTCAGCACACAGAGATTTTTGTACCGTTCTGTTTATATGACTTTGGGTGGAGTCTTTGCCTATAACTGTATATGAAACATCTCTGCTGAGAAGCACTGGGAAAGGTCAGATGTTTGACTGTTGAATGCTTAAAGGTCAGGTTTTGTTTAGTGCAGTACAGAAACACAGAGATATAACCCCTTAGTCTGTGTTATCTGTTATTTGTTGCATTAGCCTCTGTTGTACAGATGTCAATCAAAGTTAATGCTGTTCAATAAAAGGTTTATGCTAAACTTAACATCAGACAGTCACCGTTGGAAACTCATTGACTTATGTTGTCTTCTGTTGTTAAAAAAAGGCTTTAATCTGTGCTTGGTTCTGGGTTACAGTCTGTTTAATGTCGGGTCATAGTTGTTTAACCCAGGCTAAAACATTGTTTCACTTTAACCCTGAGTTATGTAGCTTTTGTGGTGCCAAAGTTTAAACAGCCCAGCGCTCGAATGTCACACCGTGTCATTTATCAGCAAACAACCAATTATAAACTAAACAATGGCTTGTCACATTAAATACTCATTTACTTCATACTCGGTTACCGAGACACTCCATCACGCTGTGTTTAGTTTAAGCATCTAGGGGGGGAAAATGATGAACCATGAAAATGTTCAGCGCGGGAGCAAACACATTAATTTGAGTTCTGTACCCCAATCAGTGTTATTAACCATAAATATGCAAAGACATTAATTATGCAAAAGATATTAACCCAGGGTTCAAAAATGTAAAATGTGAATGTTTCACTACCCAAGATTAAGGTGGTTGGAAAAGGGTTTACAGGGTAAAATGTGTTCTGAACACACTGTAAGTCCCTTTGAGTAAAAGTGGCTGCTAAATGCTTAAATGTAAATTAAAAATGTACTCATTATTTTCTTTATTTTCCTGATTATAAGCTTTCTTGATGCTTTTGATACCTTGATATAAGCTAGATTATGCTGTCTTATTCTAAACCAGTCAGAACTTCAGCTACAGTAAATAGCTTTGCTAAAACCGTGAGTAGAGATATTTGCTTCTCTTACTGTATGGTTTTCTGTATGCAGTGTGAAGTACGCAGGGAACAGCATTTGACGCCTCTTCTTTATTCTCTTTTCAATTTTCATGCATAATTATGCATAGTGTAGCTTATATTATGCCATGTGTGTTTCTTTAGGCTCTTCGAAGAACACATACGCAGCCTTTCCCTCTTTAGCTGAGAATATGCAGCGATTAGTTTACAACATACAGTATTTTGCAAAGCGGTCGGGTCGGTCGTGCCACATGTAATGTGGGAACTGGCTGATGACACAGGCATATTTTCATCCAACAATGAGTGTTAGCTCTATTGTGCGGTGATAATCTGTGCTTTCCATTGTGTCCGGGCTAAAGAGAGATTGTTCCAAAAGCCCTAGTCCCACGGTTCATGCAAATCCCTTAGTCATCTGCATCATAAGAGTTGCCCACAAAGAAAGAGACTCTTATGCTCTCACTGCATGAGTGCTGTAGTTTATTTCAGCAGGGATGTAGGGAGACTTTTCACATCGAGTCACACAGTATAAACAGTGCTGCATATCATGTTGGCTTCTCTGTGCCTGAAATTATGCAGGCTTGGTAATTTTCTGCTTTGGTCTTGTTCTTCTGTTGTTATTGTGTTTAAATGTGCTGCTTTGTTTTAGTTTAAAAATGATAAACAATTAAAGTTTAAAATCGAATCAAAACGCACAGATTTTGGTTGTCGTAACGCATTAAATTCTGGCTCATTTAATAGCATGTGTTCTAGGGCTGGGCTGCCTGTTTGCAGTGTCTGAGATTCCTGATTGGAACTGGATTGTTTTAAAGTGAAAGTGACACATTTGTCAGGTATGGTAACCATTAGGGCTTGACTTCTCCTGTGTAATTCTGTTGTCTCCAGTGGTGCACAAATTCTGTGTCACTTTTAATTAAAAGTTACCTGAATCTCATGCATTTCAATGTCAGACAGTGCCTGTACAAGTCTCGTCCTTCCTCTTAAATGTTCTGTAGATGTATGAGAAAAGTTTACGACAGGTCTTACTTACTTCACTAAATTCTTATTCAGGTCTTGTTCTGCTGCTGAATGTTTAAACAGTTCTTAACTCTCTGTAACTCTGAAAGAACTATGGAAAGCGTCGTCTGGGAATTAAACTTTTCGTCTGCCACCCTCAGATTTTAGACTGATTTTGCTGTTTGCAGAAACACCGCAGAGTTCCTCTCGTTCTGTCTCTGCCTTCAGTGACATTTCTGCAGACCAAACGGAGAGAGAGGATGCTCAGATTTAATGTCCCATTTTCGTGTGTCTGTGGGAAGAGAGCGCAGAGAGTTGCTGTGACAAACACCTCGTGACTCCCCGACTCCCTTTAACTTTCCTTGTGGGAAGGCGGTACATTTTCCGATCCGTCTCTGAAAATCTGCGGCTGCATTTGCGATTCTATTACACGTCACATTGCTGTAGACAATGGATCTGAGTTTGATATGGAACAAAAATAAACTCTTGCTGCCTGTCTAAAATAAACAAATACTTTAAAGAAATCTCTCTTCCCAGTCTATCCAGCGTATTTGGGAAGCTGTCAGAAATTGTTGGGGTTATGGTGTCACCACCATGACTATATAAAGTTTACACATGACTGTTCTTGTTTATATATCAACACCTCAGTCTTTATCACATTCACCCATCAGGAACTGTTGTTTAGGTGTTTTTTTAAGAAGTTGGTGTTAGCGGTAACATAAGAATTGGTAACTTTAAGAGCAATACAATTAAATGTGAAATAAATTGAAAGAAAACCTTTAGAGTCCTTCTTAGTTATTAAAACATCAAATGGGTGATTCTGTTTCTAAGATTTTATCTCATCCCTTGGTAAAGGCTTTGCTAAATCTGTCTCTTAATTATGGCAATATATTAGCATTTTCAGAGGAAAGCACAGCTGAATACAGATTTAATTTTTTAATAATGCTTCAACACTTTCTTATCTCTCACTCATCTCATTATAGGCAGTTCTTAAAGGACAGATACTGTATGTTCTGAATAAAACGATAACGTGTAATAATATATATATATTTTTTTTTACAGGATTCCACTTCTATCCTGAATTACGTTTTGCTACAGTCAAAATCCAGCGTTGCAAAAGAAACGTTTGATTGCCGTTTCCCTTCTCACCTAAAATGCGGAAAAGAGGAAAACTAAAGCATTTTCCCACAGTCATTTCTTCTCTCACAGAGGCCGTTTTCTCATTTTCATCATGTCTTATTGATCAACGGTGGCAGTGGAGAAAATGACAAAGTGTCACAATTAAGACAAATTGGCCTGAGAAAGGAGTTTTATTTGCCCAAGCTTTAGCACCAAGGGCTATATCAAAGATTATAGAATTAAAAAGATGCCACAGGTTTATTACAATGAAGGGGAGAAACTGCAACGCTCAATATGGGTGAGAATAAGAAAGCCCCGCCTTATACTTAAAAGAGCCAATCGGTGAACAGTATCATTCTCTGGGGAGGGACTCTATACAGAGTGTTGGGAGGGACTTGACAATCAGTTGTGCATGTGCAGTACATTAAGTGATCTGAAAAACTTGATTTAATAGCACAATGTGAGCTCAAAAAGCATCATTTATGATTCAGCTAATGTCACGCTTAATAGTTTATCTGAATTATATTGGTGTGTTGTGATCCTAGCCAGCGATTTTAGACATATCTGTTTTTCTCTATTGAAGTAGACATCAAGACACCTTGATATTGTATGACTGAAATAGCTGCCTGGAGCGTTTGCAAGATGGCTGCAGAGGCGGAGGCTTCCATAATGGGACTTTGGCAATATTTACATGACATTTGATTATAAGTGAACCGTTTCTGGTAGCTCAGATCTGCACTGAAAAGGCACAAATCTTTGCTCAGATTTACACGTTTACCTGCGCATGAATATTTAGAACGTCTCCTAGTTTCAGAAGGACAATCTAATGCGTGTGATTGTGTGCTTAACCTGAGTTTTTGAGATGTTTGTTATTGCTCTCAGGGAGTTTTCAGTCACTGTCAGCTGGAGAAAACTGAGGAGCTCTCAGCAGGGCCAAGGTAAACACTCTCTCTCTTTCTTTCTCTCACTCTCTCTCTCTCTCTCGTCTGTCAGCAGCCCCTGCTGAAACAAAGGCAGTTCCTCTTCGAGACCGAAGCGAGGTTTCCAGCGCTCAGTCATCACTGCCGTACCCAAAACCGATTTCCTACCATTCTTAAGTAAGGAAATATCTCGGACACTTCTTACTGATTAGATTAGATAGAAGAGGAGGAAGCGTGGAACAGAGATTATGTCCTCTGCTTATCATCCCTCTGGTTTCTAGGCAGAGGTCTGCGACCAGTTTCCATGCTGTACTAATTACAGTGGGCCTGTTTTTATGCTTTTCTCATGTGTTGTTAGGATACCATGCGTCCGTCCTCCGTTTAATCAGTACATGGGTTTATCATCCACAGTCCTGGCAGAATCGGTTATAGCGCACATTAAAAATAAAACTGAAACTTTAAAGGGAACTGTATGTATCTCAGATGTCCTTATAATTACAAACTATACATTGGTATATGAACGGTATAAATACATTTCCATTTATGCATTTGGCAGATGCTTTTACCCACAGCGGGTTAGAGGGCATTCAAGCTATAGATCTGATTTGTGTGTGCGAGTTCTCTGAGATTCAAGCCCACAACGTGTGCGCTGCCAATGCAGAGCTACAGGAAGTAGATCAGAGAAGGTTCTGGATGTATTCAGGTATGCATATAAGCTTTAATATACACAATTAGTGGTTGTTAGCATTTAGTAGTTAGCATGTAGTTGAATTCTCTTCACACGCTTTGAGTCAAAGTGGATGAATTTAGGATTGTTGAATGAAACGGCCTTCAATGTATCAGCTGCGTAGAACTCAATGCTGTGATCATGTAGTTTTACCCATGATTCTTAGCTAAAGCAGAGCGAATTTCAAATATTATATTGTACACATTCTTACTTTTTGTGTGAACTTTTTGTTTTCTTTTCGTCTGACTAGCTCTGTTCCATTGTTTTTGTTTGACGTGTAAAGTTTAATGCCAAAGGCTAGACTGGAAGGTATGTTCTGTTGATACAGAGATTCTCTTTGTTTCCATAGTCAGTAATGAGACTTTCCACTTTTTGTTCATCTTTCTTTCACTCTCTCTATCCTTCATTCCTCTGTTGGACTTGATGGATTTGTGTGCTGTAAATAGCAGCACCTGTTCAGCAGATTAACAGGAAGCAAAGGGTTATTCTGGGCATAAGGAGCTGCCCTGTGTGTGTGTGTGCATGTGTATGTGTGTGTGAGAGAGAGAGCGCACATATGGGGAGGTATTTTTGTATGTTTAAAACAACACCATCGAGTGACTGTGGCCAATTTCTCATGCCAGTTGATATGCATATGTGACTCGTGACAAAATGAGTCTCAATGAACACATTTTCAAAAATCAGTTTGTTATGTTCACATTCTACATTAAAATGCCTTAAAAATGATGTTTGATTTGTTGGAACTGAAAGTAAACAAGCTACACCAGTCGTCAAAACAACGGCAGAGAAAAATATGTTTTTATAGATAATTTTCATAGACAAACAAAGGAAAGATGGTCGTAGCGTTAGGATCGCTAAACGAAGGCTTAATGGACTCATTTTTGTTAAAATCTCAAAACAGACCAAAATGAATTATGATCATTTGTTTTGCCTGTGTCTCATAATTAGCCTGTGTGTACTCAGATTCATTTTGCCAGCACGGGTCACATATGATTGATTAAAGCCACTGATTCAATTCTAAAGAGAAAAAACTGATTTATTGATTTCTCATTTGCACCAATTTAGGTGCTGCACAGTTAATTTGGACTTTGTGTTTTGGTGTTGGTGTGTCACACGATTGTTACAGTGCCATGACATGGCCGCTCATCACTGTTTGGCACTGTGTCTTAGAAGCGTGTGTCTCAACAGGCACGTGTGGTGAGGTATTTTTAACTACGTAGCTGTTCTTTGCTGGCTATAGTAACCTAAACACAGGTCATGGCTAACAGTGAGAGCTCTGTTTCGCGTTCGGAGGTATTAACGCCTACCCAGGGTGCATTTTTCTTACAACCGTGTTGAGTGTTATAATCTGTGGTCACAGGAATGTTTGTGGAGGTATTGCTGGACAGTTGATTCCACACTTTAAAACTGTCAGAGGGTTAGAAAATGAGAGCACCAGGCCTAAATGTCACACTGTTAGACTTACAGTAACGCCTCAGTGTTTCATTAAAAATATATACTTGGTTGGGCGTATATACACACACGTCAGTTTGTTCTTTTTCTTACTCGCTCAATCTCTCTTGGTCCAGATGGCTTAGTGTGGGTTTTGGTCAGTAGGTTACACACACACACACACACATTTGCCAGTTTAATAGAACAAGAACCAGGTTTTACATTACACATACATTATATTTGACTTTTAAACTTAAAATGGTCACCATTTTATTCATGTTTTGAAAAATTATTTGTATTATCTGATTGTTTAATAATAAGAAATGTAATATAGTTAAACAGAGAGCGTATTTCGCTGCTTTTAA
>JBAJNP010001733.1:0-56605 GCA_036877545.1 Yasuhikotakia modesta
TTGCTAGCATCATGTTGCAAATGCTGAATTTAATATGATGTCACATAATGTGCTATAAACTGTCAGAGCGGTTTTAAATGTATGAATCTTAAAGTAAACACTGATTTAAATGTTTAAAGAGCGCACAACATTTGTTTGTGATGTAAAGAAACAGTTTAATATCATAACTGGTGTGTCTCAACACTGCAGAGGCAAAATACATTTATACTTGTGATTATATTTGATCTGACAGCAGCAGAGAGTTACAGGCCAGTGAAATATGAAAGTGTGACTCATGTGTTTGTCATGAAGAGTTTTAATAAAGTCTGAAGAAAAATTCAAAGCAATTAAATCTGAAATGGTTTCAAACGTTTAAAACTTTCACGCTCAACACACATGAATTCACTTTGCATAAGATTACTGGAGTGTTAGAGAAAACACACACTCCTCTGCTGTCTGAAAATATGAGCCAGTGAACGAGTGCATTTCCACTGTCCACATGACTGCCTGCGGTCCGATAGCAGCGTATTTATCCTGTACTTAACAGATTTAGGCTGCTTCCCAATTTACATACTTACAGCACACACTATATAGAGCTGGTGTCAGGAAATTCATACTGTAGAGAAAGTGGTAAGATGGTGCCGTAAAACTGGGGCACGCTGGCATGTGATTTAAACTGGGACATGATCTCATATCCATACAAACATGCATACATGTTTTAATAAAAACTAGTAATAATTTATCACAGATTCGAAAAGGTTTAAAATGTTATAAAGATCACCAGACAGTAACATTTTCCTGGATCATTTCTATCCGCTCCTGCTTCTTGGAATCTTTGTTTTATGTCAGTGTGTGCATTTAAATGAATTATTCACGCCTACCTGATAGTTTGCCTGTATCGAGGTTACTGGAAAAGAAAGAGGAGAGAAAATAATGAGAAATGAGAGAGTGAAACATGAAATGAATTGAGAGAGTCATCGTGTGGAGGATGTGTGTGGACGCTCACAGCTTCACCAGTTTAAACGTGTAAACAGTCCAATTAAATCCAATCTGTGAAATATCAGAGATGAGGCAATGACTCTTCTGATGTCTCTCTGTGGATCTCCAGAGACAAGCTAATGAGATCCATTCAAATATTTCATATTTTTACATATTCATACCTGCATCTAACAAATTATATCTGAAAAAAATACATGTGTGTTTATTGTCTTGTTACTTTGCCATCATTAGTCATATTATATTATCATAATTCTTTATGGTAATTTATTCAACTCCATATTCATGAAGTAAATTTTATTACATATAATCTTTCACGGTGCTCCATCACTGTTTTAGTTTAAAAACTAACAAAAATCTGTTACTGAGCACAAACATGACAGATCGATTTCCAAACGTCTCATTTCAATCTTTTACATTTATAACAATGATTTATATTTTGAGCTGTACGTAAAGTAACCTGCAATGTTATGTTTCAAACAGAGATGACGACAGAGTCAAACGTTCCAGATAGCAGCTTAAATCCTGGAACACACACTATCTAGTGAGCTACAAAATGTTCTGATGCTAAAGACTAACACATACAAACAGCAGCACATTTAATCTCAGCACGGTTAATAAGATAAAGTCCTAATGTTAAAATAACACCCCTCTCGTTTTAACATTCATCAGCAAACCCGTCTAAACCTCTCAGTGAATCTAGTCACACACTGTCACCATCAGCCAAAACACAATTATGAAAACACATCTCAGAATCAGAACTGTCTGGACCTCCTCTCACAGCTCTTATAATCATAATGGACTTTCAATATTTCTGTGCGAGGACGAGGTCCATTTAACAACACAGGTGATTTCAGAACACTGCAGAGAATCACACCGGTGTGCAGCCCAAAACATACAGATGAAACGGTTATCAGACGTGTTTAAATGTCTTTACACTGGAACTGTAATTCATGCATATCATTATTTTTATTGTTGTGTCCTTGAAACAAACCAGGCCTTAATTTTGCACTTTAAATGATGTCAGAAGTCAAATCTTGAAATTAAATGCCCTGGAGTTTAAACCCAGACAGACTTCTGGTCAACAGCGTTACACTTTATTAAGAGAGAGAGATATGGGTTGAGAAAGGTCAGCTGATCTGAAGACGGGTTAATGTATTAATGAGGATTCATCTGTTTCCAGAGACGTCCAGAGACGTCAGGATCAGAGCTGTGTTTCAGACCTAAAGATTCATTTACTGCTGTATTCAGACTCCTGTAATTACTCTAATTTCCCCTTTTACTTCAGAGAAAAGCCTGCAAAGCATTTCAGATGCAGAGCTTTTGTGTGTGTGTGTGGTATGTGTGTGTCTGTCTGTCTGTGGTGTGCGTGTGTGTGTGTGTGTCTGACTGTGGTGTGTGAGTTCTGCATTGCGACTGCTGCTTTGTTTTGTCAATGTAATGCTTTCTCGAAAAACCATTTTCAATGCTTTGAGTCATTTGTGGCACCTCAGCTTTTACTTTCATCCTCTCGCATGCGATCGTTCAGCTTGTCACACATCATCCTTCCAGATGCATGCGGAAGCCGCGCTGTGTGGTGCAATAAAATCTTGCCCCTATTTAGATAATGAAAATGTAAGGTTGCCACGGATACGGATCACCTTCACCAAAAGTCTAAAGTGTGGGGAGAATTCACTAAGAATAATTTACGCCCACTTACAGAGTTGTTTTAGCACCTAATTCGTTCAAGGATTTATGCAAATCAGTTACGGATGCAAACACGCCCACTAAATCAGACCTGAACGCAGTCTGTGATGCAGTTCTCCTGTGTGCAGGAGAGATTTGACGTTCAGCGTCACTGACTCAACACGCCAAAATAAAGTAAAAATAAACCGTATCTCTTGTGTAGATGCTCAGTTATTAACTACAAATAAATAAACAGGGCTCACGTGAATGATAATTATTAAAGCTGTAGTTTGTAACTTTCTTTGTCTATAAGTTTGTGTTCTTAAAAATGAACACAAATCATGCGTCTGCAGATGTCTGCAGTTTTCTGCTTCAAACAGAGATGGCAGCAGAGAGGTAAAAAGTTGTGATTGCAGCTTTAAAATGAGTAGCAGAGCAAGTCAGAACAAGCAGCGTCAAACTGAGCTGTGAGTGGTTAGAAAATAAAATGTTTTTAAAGTGGTTCATGTTTTTACTTAGTTTGTCGTCCGTCGATGGAGTAAAAGAGTTCTCTCAGTTCATCTGTGGTTAAAATACCATCAGCAAAGTATGCTTTAAACTCCTCAAACGACAACTTCCCATCATCTGCAGAACAAGAGAACAAATATGTCAGTGTTAGTGGAACGTTACACATTAAAACGTTAATACAATGTCTAAAACCTGAACATCCCCAGAACTTTAAAAATAACATTTTAAATGTTTATGTCATTAAATAGAAACTATTTAAGATGTTGTCTGAGACATCTTCAGCCCACCAGCGCCACCTTTATTGGGTCAAACCAGCGCCACCTTTACTGGGTCACACCAACACCTGGTAAAGTTTCTTACTGATCATTAATGTCACAGATCAACCTTGAAACTGAAGAACCATCTGGTGTTGGTCCATGTGGGGTTATTATTAGATCTGAGACGCTGTCATTTATCAAGAGCCCAATGAGATAAAGAGAATTTGTCTGAAATAACTGACAGTAAGCACTGATGTGGGCCGGATCACTGCTGACAGGTCCTTTAAATCACTTTATCCTTTAAAACATCACTGAGTCTCCATCAGACGTTTGTCATGCTTCTTAAAAAACAGAGGAATTCTCTTAGTGTTTGAATCCAGGTGGGATTTAAAATGGTGGGTTTTGTCATTTTGGTGCATTAAATTTCAGTAAATATTTCATATCCTTTTATATTCTTCTGGGTTGTAAGAACGTATCGCTAATGCTTCCATTTGATAACAAACGTGTTAAAAATGTTTAAAACTGTGTGAACGTTCATATTGGAGAAGATGGAGGTTTCGGATCTAAATTTAAAAGAGACTCAGATTTTATTAGACACATTTGAATGAAACTGTGTCTTTATTTGTCATTCTTATAAAGGTGTCACTATGTTTTCTCACAATGTACCGGTTGAATTTTTGGATGCAGTGATTGAAATGAATGAACCGGTTGCTTTGTGATGTAAACGTCAGGGTTTGGTTTGTATCTTGTCTGGTTTTGGTTTTCTGTCGATTGTCCTACTTTCCTCTCAGACTGTATGAGTTCATGTGTTGGAGGGGGCGTGGCTTTGGAGAGCATTCTGAAGGGGGCGGGATCTTCTGCTTTCAAAGCTAGCTTGCTGTTGCTAGCCTCTCTGAAATTGTCCACCCAACCTTTAATGGAAAGATGGATGAGAAAGTTTCTCAGGAGACTTTATCTGCTCTGCTGCCTTATTTAGACCCAAACTATTCTGTTATTCTGGTCTCAACCCTTGAGATCAGCAGAACCCTAGAACATCTTTCTACCTGCTGTAAATCACACCAAAAAAACCTGCTAGTTAGTGGAGTACAGAGTAATAAAATAAAATGATGCCTGTTTAGGGTTAGTCCTGCAGTACAGTGATGTAAGCGTTTTCATACGTTTCATTGGCAATGAGCAGCTATTGCAAAACGCTTGCAAACGCTAGTTTGGACAAAAACACTGTTTTGGAATGTATTAGACGTGTCCATAATGCAGAAGAAAGCAGCGACATTTTTTTAGGTGCTCTGAATTCAATCACTGTTTCTCAGCTCTCGTGCTCTTGAACACACTCGTCCTTGTTTATCTTTCTCATCTCCAGCTCCGAGAGCCGCGTTTCTCTGCTAACTCCACCGGCAGCGCTGTCAGATTGAGTCGACAGATGCAACATGAGCAGACAAACATTCAGAGGCACGACCCAATCTGTCCGTCCGTGTGAGCGGCGCAAGGGCCCGAGAACACAGCAGGGGAGAATTACAGAAGACTGAAGAAATCAGAGCAGAAGACGATGAGAAAATGAGTGAAAGATGAACAACTGATGATTACAGAGACAGACAGCCTGGAGATTAGCACACAAGCTGCGATAGCCCAGCTAACAATCATAGGTTGTAGGAACGTTCAAATCGCCCTTTTTCAGATGTTCTGTTAACGTTTTTGCTTGGTTACAAGAACATTTTTTACTTCTGTCACATTTTGAAACGTTCCACTACATTTAACTTTAGAATAACATTTTTGATAAATATGAAAAATAACATTCTAAATGTTTGTTACTGCAGGAACATTTCATGGCACTGAAGGAACGTTTAGAGAACGTTAAAGAAGCAGGAGATGGAGTTGCGTTCACAGGCTGTTCTGTCTCTCTGAGGTCTTTCCAGTCGTGTTGTTCTGCATCATTATGTGTTTCTGTGAGCAGGCAGCTGTTATTTCTGGCCCTGCCGGAGGGGGCGTCAGATGCGCTTGATGTGATGTGATATTTGTTGTGTGATTGGCCAACAGTTACGGCTGAGACAGACACTAAAAATGCTTCTCTCTCAGGCAACATGGCTTTGTTATGTAACTTGGACGCAGCGTCAGCGAACGTTCTCAGAATGTTATCTAACATTCTTTAACAATTCTGTCAAAACTATAAAAATGCATGAATAATGTTAGCAGAATATTTATAACATTATATATCATATAAAAATTATTCTTACATAATTAGTGTAACCTTTAAAAACATTACAGTATTGAAAAAATGTTTGAATAACGTTCTTTAAACCAAGCAATTAATGTTAAAACAACATCCTAGATTCCTTCTTAGAATTTTCCAAATAACGTAACGTTTTTGTTTCATAATGGAAACGTTCTAAAAACCTACAATCGTTAGCTGGGAGCAACTGAGGAGCAGAACATGGACATGTGAAGTTCACGCTGGTCTTCAGGGAGAAACGTTTGATGATCTGAGTTAGTTTCAGGCAGAGCCGGACAGCTTCACATCATCTTTTAATCTTTAAATAATTTCTCTTCAAGTCACTGAGCTCACAGGAGAGCTAAACCTCAACTAACAGCTAGCGTTCATCTCCAGAGGAGAGGAAAGACAAACTCAACGTTCTACTTTGCTGCTCTGTCCTAGTTTGACAGCATAGCAGCAAAGGCTGCATGTCTGCATGGCTGCGTGTCTGCATGTCTGCATGCACATACAGCAGTTCATTCCAAACCACTGCAAATAGAAATTATGCAAAAACTACAATTCTATATTTTCTGGATAACCAAACAATTTTAAGTTGTAAGAATGTTTCCCTAACAATTCCATCAAAATGTCTGTATTAACATTATTCCTTGGTTTTCACACTTTTGATATATAACGAATAATGAAACGTTCTACTAACTGCAAGAATGTTTTGTGGTGTAAGAATGGTGCTAACAAACATTCAGCCAACATTCTGAAAACGTTCCCTGGGAACATGCGAGATGTGCTTGCCAATAAAAACTAGGGTGAAATGGTTTTGATGTTCTGAGTGCTCTGTTGCTATGTGTCCTGCTTTTTGGGCATTGCTTAGCGGTTGCTAGGGTGTGATCTTGGCAATGTGATATCACAAATATTGTAGCTCTAACTTGGCAAATTACTTGTGATGTTCTTTAATTGCAAGACACTTTGGATAAAAGCACCTGCTAAATCCCTATAAGTAGATGTGCTGGGTGGTTGCTAGGGTGGGTTGGTGGTTGCCAAGGTATTTGTTCAAATCCCTAACTACAGGTTTTCAATAGCAACACAGTTGCTATGTTAATTTTGTCTTTCTCAGCATGTACACAGTCTGTTTGTCAGTTGCTTCTCTGTCATTTCATCTTTCTTACAAATTAACTTCCAAATAATATCAAGTAAAGCCTTAAATGCAAAAAACAAATTAATTATACATCCATTTTTAATGTAAAATACCAGTTAAACGCACGTTTATGCCCTTAACACAGAAATATTCTACAAATGACACATTAAAGAGATTTAGACTCACCATTTTTGTCAGCTCGGCGGAAAATCTGTGAGGGACAAAAAGAAAAAAAAACAATGGTCAGTTTATTTCAAAGAGAGATTTAACAGTCACTGAGAGAGATGCAGGATGCAGTGAGTGTGTGTAATGAACTGCTTCTTATGCACGGCAACACAAGTTTCTAACTGAGAAACAATTCAGTTAAACACACACACACATGCATGCACACATGCACACACGCATACACACACATGCACACATACACACACGCACACACACACATGCACACACACACTCTGTAGTTCATCAGAATGGAAAATGGTTCCTATATTGTCAAGGGCAGCTTGTCTGTTATCTCCCCCTCATCTCTGTCGGCTCTGGGGGCCGGTAGCACTGACATATCTCATCGTGAGGGTGTGAGCATGATCTCTGCTCATCTGAGACTCAACGTGAGAAGGTTTTGCCTGCTAGAACCAGGTGTTGACAGGGCAATTGTCCACCGTCAGACGCACTCGTTCACGCCTGCACCAGGTCAACAGCTAATGTTACAGTGTTTTTCAATCCTTAAGTGCTTTTAACACAGTCGTGCCTTTTTCTCTCATGGCACGACTTCTCTAAAAGTTGAAGAAAACTGTATTTTCAACATCCACAGCAATTCAAGCATTAAAATAATTTGTTGAGATGTTTAAAGTCAAACTAGTAATTATTTAAAAGAAATGTTGCTGTATCACAAGAATTAACTAACATCATCTGTGTTTGGAACAGCATAAGGAAAGTAAATAAATAATGTAACTGCGTCTGTTTGTTAAACTTTGTCACAGCATCTCTGTCTGTACAGACAAACTACTCCAAATCTGGTTTGTGCACCAGCTGTTCATGCAGACCTCAAACAGATAACTAGCTTACAAAGTTAAAATGTCACACAGCAACCCGGTTCTAACTAAACCAGCTGCTGGAGTCTCATGCTAACTGAGTCTGGCTCAGAGCCACACATTTATAAATCCCTCACAGATTTCTCTCAGGGAGCAAGAACTGATTAAACCTGATGTAAAATACATGATGTAGAAATCAGAGCGGACGTTTATGAAGTGTTCAGCTCTGTATTAACTCAATAAAGCAGAAAACACATTGACAAAAGATAAGTGTTGGGTAATGTGTCGCGTCCTTTAAAGGTCATCCAGGACTCAAGCTGAGGGATCATTTCCAGTGGATTTCTGGCAGGTGTTGAGCCGGTGGGGAGACGGGGCTCCCGCGGCCCCCCTCACGAGTGAGAGAAAGAGATACTGAGAGAGAGAGAATATCCAAGGAGAACAAACAACTGCTTTTCAAAGCACAATATCTGTTGAGTCACGGTTTATAAATAGGCCTGAGAGCATCTTAGCCAGCTATCAAATTTGTTGTATCATTGCTTGGTTACAAGAACGTTAATGAAACATTTTTGATTGAACTATTTTAAAACGTTCCACTAAATTCTTAAGAAGAACATGTTTGATAGACGCGCATATGTAGCGTTAAAGAAATCTTCTACTAAAGTTACTGCAACAACATATTTTGATAACTTAAGAAAACTCTTAAGTAACGTTAGCCAACAATTTGAGAATGTTTTCTTCTGGCAGGGTGAGAATCGTTCAGCAGACACCGTTCGGCGCTTCAGACGCAGTCGAGGGGATTACAAGTAGATTTTCCCTCTTATCATTTGTCTTGAAAATGTTCAGATAGATTCAGGAAAGACGATTAGCAATTATCGCTTGGAGGAGCAAATAAATAACCGGCACAAGGGCAACACCTGTTCTGTGAGGGAGAAAGAACCGCTTTAATACTGGTGTGTAAGTTCATCTATTTTATCACCAATAGCAACTGTTATTTACCCCAGCAGTTGTAAAACATGTCATTCACTGAAATCTATGAATCGGTTAATAATCTGAATTTGATGGTTTGCCAGAGCAAGTTTCACTAATTGGTATTAATTTATTTTTTTAGTTAATATTCCTCCATGTTTTCTCCAGAATTGCTCTATTTGTGTTACGATCATAAATAAAAACCTTTTCCCCCAAGCGGCCATAATGAAAAATGAAATGAAAAACGGAGGGCGTGGCTTTTTTGGCTAGATGTTAGCATTATCCAATAGCTGATTTGACCTGATCTAATGTCAACCAATGAAGAAAGGCGTTTCTGAGATGAGAAAGGTATTACATTTAGATGAAAGATTGCTAGTATTATATTTGTATCTGTATCTTGTATTTGTATTTGTATCAGGAATCTGCCTGATAAATCCTGCACAATAAAACCAGGAATGTGCTTTAAGACAGTAAACAGGGTCAGTTTTGATTTCATCATGACTTTCCAAAAGACTCCAAAACACACACACACACACACCTGGCTTCTGTTGTAAGACACCCTCCATAGGAGCTTAATAAACCCTGCTGTCAGAACATCTGCACACAGAACACTGAACGTGTCGCTTTACATACAACACACACATCAACACAGCTGTAAATGAAACTCTCCTCTCTGTGTGCAGACATTAATCGTTAAAGACAACACAGTACAAGAAGACTATGCCACACATTATTGTGTGAGATATTGTTACACACTCAATAATATTTTCATTGTAATTTGATTAAACAGCCAAAAGACTCTTCTGGACAAAAGGATCGTTTCTGGACATAGGAAAGCAGTTTATATGTATTTGAGCTCTACCCATATCTAGTTTCACCTGTTTGCCAATAAACATTTATTCTGTTGTTTTTTTTAAAGACGGGTCTGTATACTATAGCAATGTTTACAAATATACACATGCACTTATTGCTGATGCCATGGAGCTTGTTATACTGTGATTCAAGAGCAATATTACAACAAAATATGCATGAATATATTGTATTTACAAAACATCCCTCTGCTATAACTCTTTAACTGCACTATAATAAATTCTTATCAAAATAAGCACAAAGACAGTTTAAAAAGACGTCCACAAAAGAAATACAAATAAATACATTTATAAAGGCGATGTGGACACAACCCACCCAAGACCTTGAGTTATATAATAATAAACCTCTCAGGACAGTATATTCATTGTTCCATTAGCATTTAATTCTGCACAGTATTATATATATATATAGTCCAGTGCTAGAATTATAGAGCAAGACGATCATTTCATGTGAATTTACATCCCAATGATATTGTCCACCTTTATTTTGGTTAAGCACAGATGCACATCAGAAAAGCTTTCTATTGCATAACGCATTGCAGACTAGACATTTTACACGTGTGCATATCTATCATCTCTATCTCCCTGCCGTGTGTGCATCAGTACATGCATGGTCAGTGCAGCTGGGTTTCAAGGTTAATGGTTTGTACGATGCCCTGCTGTTACTCACGTCGTGAAAGATAGACAGCCCGTGAAGTGTTTCTTTCTTCTGGTTCTGTTTGGAGCGCAGATGCTCGCGTTTCGCCGACTGGAGACACATTGTGATCATTTCTGTGCATGCCAGCATCTTTAAAGACTTATTAAATACGGTGTATGCGGACTGATTCAGTGAGAGATGAAGAGGAAGAAGATGTCAGGTTGCGGTGATGGAGCGGCGGTCTCGACAGAACGGTGCTGATGCTGAGGCTGAGTGAATGATGCTTTCATTGAGTCGCTTATAATGCGCTTCTATCGCAAATGAATCGTCGGTCGAACCGATTCCCGAAGCTTTTCCCGAATTTTAAGAGGATTTGGGGAAAACGAAACGAGTCTGAAGGGAAGTTTCGGCTCTCTGGACCTCGCAGCTCATTGGCTGCCGGCCCGACCCTCCTCGGCTGCTGATTGGTCAAGCGCCTGTTAGAAACCGCATCATCTCGTCTGTAAACCTAAACACAAAATGTTATTTACATGTAAGATAATGCAAAGTTTATCTAATTGTTCATCTGATTTAAGATGGTTAGAGTTTAGGCTGCCTATGACAATAAACTAGTGAGTAAAAATATATAAAAAATATAAAATTGATCATCCATTTTAACTTCTTATAGCCTTTTTTTAAAACGTGAATAAATGCAAAGATGCACAATGCAGAAACTCTGTACTCGGTGTGGTTTAGTCTGATGCTTTGCTCAATCGCGCCACCTGGTGAAAGGAAACTGTCATAGCGTTTCGACGTCCTGTAGTTTATTAAACATATGATGAAGCGCCACAAACGCTGCATCCATCTGAATGATAACGTTTTAAACACACCTGCTGCTTTAAAATGGATTAAAAACATACGCGGCAAACACAGAGGACCGCCGTCGCGTCCTGTGACGTCACGGGTCGCGCAATGGCGTCACTCTGCGATGGAGCCCGTGATGGCGACAGACCTTTGCTCACCCGGATGAGGCGAAGTTTGATTTATTGACGGAAAGTTTCCCTCAAATCCCCTTCGAGACAAATCTGCGCTCGTTCCCCGCGACCTTTAAACGGTAAGGCGTGAGAAACGTGATGGATACGGAGGAAAGACAGACGCGCTGTGATGATACTGTGATGTTACTGTGATACTGTGACCGGTGACTGACCGACTGTGACGAGAACGATCTGACAGCTCGTACGTTCATGTAAACAAATCGTCGTTTTAAGCGTCTTAAATGACGACAGAAATGGGTTTACGGTCGGTATTCGCTCGCCAGGCCTGTAAATAAACGTCTTGATGGATCAGTTTTGTGATCTGCGACACCGTCGGTAGAAAACGCAAGTTGACGTCATAGCGCGTCTGTAGTAAAATCTGCTTTTGTGCTAGTCAGGTGACAAAACCCTCATAATGTATGAAAATATAACATACTGATATACCGTATACACAGTGTTAGTATCTTGGTGGTGTCGTTTTTGTTGACCATGTGTTTAGACCTGTTCTGTGGATTGTTAATGTGTATGTTAATAAAATGATACTTAAATACAATAATCGAATATAAACGTAAGACAGTTAAAGTTAAGATACAATGGTTGCTTGTTATATGACATTTAAAGTCCAGAGAAACTTCTACCCTTACATCATGTTTAATCTGACCAGGATTAGGTGGGAGATTACAGAGTTAAACTGGGTGAGGTGTTCAGATGCACCTTACATCACACACCGTAACACTAGTGACAGCCTCTCCAGACAGAGAGATCCAGCGCTGGTCCCGGGTCAGACGTGCACATGCATTAATATCACAGATACATTTGATGACAGATCAGATGTTAATATGTTGTGTGCTGTATTGACTTTTATTGTGTTAACGTACGTGACGTGTGTTGGTGTGTGTGATCGGTATCGTTAAGAGATATTGAATCAAAATAATTCACACTTCTTGAGAACTGTTATAGTATCAGTAAAGTAGAAAAACATTGGTGTATATTTATAGCAATACTGGTGATTCAATCGCAATCAGATATGGAATCAAATTAATTCATGTTAAAATCAAATCCAGCTTCTCCACCATCTGAGTAGTCATGGTTTTCATTTGAAACTAAACACGCACATTTCAGATGACTGTATATTTCAGTGTGTGTATTTATTTCAGATTAGTTACAGGAGGAACTTTGAATGGCTGCATGATGAAGGCCCAGCTACAAATAACAGGTGAGAGTTACAATACATGCTACCATTTTGTGTGACCTCATAACATAACCATAATTGTGATTTAAATATTTGTACTTCTTCAGTTTTGTCCGCTAAGCTGCGGGAGAATAAGAAGAACTGGTTTGGGCCCAGTCCGTACGTGGAGGTGTGTGTGGATGGCCAGTCCAAGAAGACAGAGAAATGCACCAACACACACAGTCCCAAATGGAAGCAGTCTATCACTGTGTAAGAACGTCACATCTATCGGTTTATTAACACCAGTGTTGAGTTACAGCTGATCCAGAATTAGTTTTTTTCTCTTGTATTTGAAATAAAGCTGCAGTCTGTTGTTTATCTGATAATGGCGACATTTGTTTGTTCCGTCCGGCGTTGATGTTTCCTGTAGGATCGTCACCCCCTTCAGTAAACTCATTTTCCGCGTGTGGAGTCATCA
Organism: Yasuhikotakia modesta; assembly: GCA_036877545.1. NCBI lineage: Eukaryota > Metazoa > Chordata > Actinopteri > Cypriniformes > Botiidae > Yasuhikotakia > Yasuhikotakia modesta. The sequence goes on from JBAJNP010001733.1 coordinate 12,911, forward strand.
GACCCTGAAGGCAGACATTCTGTTGGGAATGGCCACTCTGGAAGTCAGTGAGTCTCTAAAGGCCAACAACATGAAGAGTAAGTGCTCGTGTTCACCTGCTTGTGTGAGTCACTCGTTTCTTAGTCCTGCTCTAGCGTGTGTTTTGTTGCCTCTGTTTCTCATGCGAGAGGCAGGTGAGGAGACTCACAAAACTACACAAAGAGTCTTTTCATAAGCTGCAGTCATGTGCCTCTCAAACATACCGGCACTTCACACGAGATCGAGTGACTTACAGAAGTTCAGATTAAGTGACCAGAATCTGTGGATGTAGAGGAACTCTGTGACCTGCAGTATCGCCCTACAAGAGTCTGTTGAGCTTTTCTGATTGTACAGCCACTGTTATAATGTGTTGCTCAGCTGTGAATGTTTTGTGTGTGTGTTTCAGTTTGCGAGGTGGTGCACTCGCTGCAGTTGAGTTCAGACGGCGAGCGCTCAGAGATGGTTGGAGATCTTTCAGTGTGTTTGGATGGACTGCAGGTGGATCCTGAGACGTTTGCGTCTGAAGAACAAAAACACAGTGAGACTTCTGTTGTTTAAAGAGATCCTCTGTGTGTGTGTGTGTGTGTGTGTGTGTGTGTGTGTGTGTGTGTGTGTGTGTGTGTGTGTGTGTGTGAGAGAGAGGATGCTTGAACTCATCTCAGACAAGAGCACTCGTAAAACCTGTCTCTCTAATCACAGATGCTGTTTTAAATGGAGAATCCAAACCCAATGGCAATATTACAGTAAGGTAAAGAAATTATTACTGTTTACTGCGTTTACTGCATGAATAGATCACTAATTTCTCTCTTTTCCTAAAATCTTTGGCATTTCATTACATTTATATGAACACAAAGTTCTGTGTCAAAGTGCCTCATGGTTCCTAATGTGTTTAATTCTTTTTCATGAAACAATTTTGTGTTTGATTGTTTGTTCTCTGTTCCAGTAGAGATTCGTCTCCATCCAGTGACATCACTGATGATGCGTCACTGCCCAATGGTCACGCGGTGGGAAGCACAGGGTCTGCCTCTCCATCTGCAGGGGCTCTGAGACCGCCCCGCCCACCTCGACCCCAGAGACCTCCCCCTTCCTCCCCAAATAAACCTACTTCATCCACAGGTAGAAATGAGGTTAAGTTTAAAGAGGAAGTTTCAGGTGTGATTGTGTGAAATTCTCAGCTGTTGTACATGCCTGTGTGCAGCCTCTTCTGCCGGCTCCACCCCCACCCATGGCAGCAGTGCCCCCAGCCCTGAGGCGTCCCCACGAGTGTGTGTGAACGGAGAAACAGAGAGTCAGGGGTCCGGGTCCGGCTCTGGGTCAGGGTCAAATCAAGCCCCCAGGGCCAGTCCAACACCCCCCAGAGCCTCTCTTATCAACAACGGCCCGCTCCCACCCGGGTGAGCCAATCACACGACAGAATTTGTGTAATGCTAACCTATAAACTAAACTACAATATGACATTTAAATATTGTTTTGTGGCTCATAGTCCATAGTTAGCTTTGAGGTCATCTGTATGCTAGTGTAAGAATATATAAAATACTTGTGTTTCTTTGTGTGTGTTTTTGTGTGTGTGTAGCTGGGAGCAGAGAGTGGATCAGAACGGTCGTGTTTATTATGTGGATCACATTGAGAAAAGAACCACGTGGGACAGACCTGAGCCTCTTCCACCTGGGTAACGGCAGAATCTGGACCCTCACTTTTAACTCTTACAAACGCAGCCGTTTATGGGTCATTGATGTTTAAAGCTGTGATCTGAAACATAAAACTGCAGGTTACATTACATGTGTTTGTATGGCAGGTGGGAGCGTCGCGCAGACCCGATGGGCCGCGTGTACTTCGTGGATCACATTAACAGAACCACCACATGGCAAAGACCCACACTGGAGTCTGTCCGGAACTATGAGGAGTGGCAGAACCAGCGCAGTCAGCTGCAGGGCGCCATGCACCGCTTTAATCAGAGGTTTATATACGGGGTCAGTACACACACACACACACACACATCTTCTTTTTTTCTGTCTTTCTTTCTTATTATATGGAAACCAGCAGCCAGGAACAGCATCCAATAATATTCAACAATATCCAAAACTGTATTTCCACTTGTGTTCATATTCACATGAAATGTCACAAGGCTATTAATTTTTGAGTGAAGAAACACTTCAGAGTTGTTGGTGTAATTTTGTGTGTGTGTTTGTGTCTGTTTCTCTTCAGCTGCAGGAACAACTCGCACCCACTGCAAATAAAGAATTTGACCCCCTGGGACCCCTGCCGCAGGGATGGGGTGAGACGCCACCCTTCCTTCATCCTGTTTTATTTGTGTTCCTTCATCCTGTTTCATTCGCTCGCGTCAGGTGACCCTCACCTGCCTGCATGTGTGTCTGACCCACAGAGAAACGAACTGACAGTAACGGCAGAATGTATTTCGTCCATCATCCCACCAGATCCACACAGTGGGAGGATCCTCGCACGCAGGGGTACCAGTTTACCCCTAACATTTGCATATATTAGCATATATATTTTGTAACTGAGGTTGTAACTGTTGTTAATCAGCTTGTTGAACGAGAAACCTCTGCCGGAGGGCTGGGAGATGCGGTTTACCGTGGATGGCATCCCATATTTTGTCGACCACAACAGAAGAACCACCACGTATATTGACCCTCGCACCGGGAAATCCTCTCTGTGAGTTCACCAGTATCCTCTGTCCCAAACAACATGAATGGTTCTGTAATCTCTGCTGCAGATGACTGTGTGTTTGATGTGTGTGTGTCACAGAGAGAACGGCCCTCAGATCACATACGTGCGAGACTTCAAAGCTAAGGTTCATTACTTCCGCTTCTGGTGTCAGGTGTGATGTTTTTATTACTATTACAGTTGTTTCATCTGTCTGATGCTGTCTTTGCAAAAAAGCTAAACTTTCTGTGCACATTTAGTTGGTTCTTAATAAAAACCTGATTTGGGTGTGTTTAAACCTTTATGTTCCTTTCACGTGACTTTACTCTTTGTTGTGAATGAAAGCAACTGGCGATGCCCCAGCACATTAAACTGCACGTCAGTCGTAAGACGCTGTTTGAGGACTCGTTTCAACAGGTGAAAGAGCTTTTGTGTCGCAGTTCATTCCACAACAGGTTGTTGTTTGTACGAGTCTGAAAGTTTAATAAATATGTGATTGTGTAGATCATGAGTTGTCATCCTCAAGATCTGAGACGACGACTGTGGATCATTTTCCCAGGAGAGGAGGGGCTTGACTATGGAGGCGTGGCCAGGTACGTTTACATTCATACATTTGGAGACTGTAAGTGACTTTACATTTTAACATTATGCTTGTTATCTGGGATTCAAACCCACCACCTCTGTGCTGCGAACACAATAAAGGATGTGTGTTTGTGTATTGCAGGGAGTGGTTTTTCTTGCTCTCTCACGAGGTCTTGAACCCCATGTACTGTCTGTTCGAATACGCCGGTAAAGACAACTACTGCCTGCAGATAAACCCAGCCTCCTCTATCAACCCTGACCACCTCAAATACTTCAAGTTCATTGGCCGATTCATCGCTATGGTACGAGTCGCTACACTCCGCTAATGTTGATGCTCCACTAACTGACACCAAAGATGATAGATTTAGCAAGATGTTGCAGTTCCGTTCACATTAATTGGGGAAAGTGCAATGATCCTAACATCTGGGCTTTGCTAACATGTCAGGAGTCAGGACAGATCTGTTGTGGTTTTAATGCAGTGACAGTGATGGCTGTGCTCTCTCTCTCTCTCTCTCTCTCTCTCTCAGGCTCTGTTTCATGGGAAGTTCATAGACACAGGCTTCTCTCTGCCCTTCTACAAGCGGATCCTAAACAAACCTCTGGCCCTCAAAGATCTGGAGTCCATTGACCCTGAGTTCTACAACTCACTCATGTGGATCAAGTGAGTGGGGAAGACCTTCACAATCTGCCAATCTGGACCGTTTTGGTGACTTGTTTTAAGATGTTTCTGTGTTAATGTTCTTCTGCAGGGACAATAACATAGAGGAATGTGGTCTGGAGATGTTTTTCTCAGTGGATAAGGAGATTCTGGGAGAAGTCACCACTCACGAACTCAAACCTGATGGAGGAAACATTCAAGTAACAGAAGAAAATAAAGAGGAATATATCAGGTAAGAAAACCGTTCGAGAGCCTGTGAAGAGACTTCTGAGAATCAGATGTGGGTGTTTCTGTGGTAACGTGTGTTTGTGTCACAGGTTGGTTGCCGAGTGGAGGTTGTCCAGGGGGGTTGAGGAACAGACTCTGTCGTTTCTGGAGGGTTTTAATGAGGTGTTACCACAGCAGTACCTGCAGTACTTCGATGCCAAAGAGCTAGAGGTACAACAAACTTCACTCTACTGAGAAACATGCTGATGTTTAAAGCCTCTTCAGGTCATCAGATGTGTGCTGCTGTCCATGAAGATAGCTGATGAGGTTTATTAAACACTGTGTTCAAATGAAGCTTTGTGTACAATATGTACAATATGTTTAGTAGCAGCTGAACGTGTGTTTGTGTGTGTGTGTGTGTGTGTGGTGTAGGTGATGCTGTGTGGAATGCAGGAGATAGATTTAGGAGACTGGCAGAGGAACACCATCTACAGACATTTCACCCGCAGCAGTAAACAGATCATCTGGTTCTGGCAGGTCAGATGTTCTGACATTATAAACACAGATCATCAGAAATGTGAAGATGATGGAGTGTTAATACTGATCTGCGTGTGTGTAGTTTGTGAAGGAGATTGACAATGAGAAGCGCATGCGGCTGCTGCAGTTTGTGACGGGGACATGCAGACTTCCTGTCGGTGGATTTGCTGATCTCATGGGTAAGAGTCAAAATCTCTGCTGGTATGAACAGAGGCATGTGCTCATGTGTCAGTTTAACTCTGGTTCAACTACACACCAGACTAACTAACAGCAGGGTCGGTCTGTTCTGCTGTCCTGTGTTAAACGGCTGCTGTATCTGTGTAGGGAGCAACGGACCGCAGAAGTTCTGCATTGAGAAAGTGGGGAAAGAAAACTGGCTGCCGAGAAGTCACACATGGTGAGAGAGTGTCATGTGATCAAAGCCCTGTCTGTCTGTCTGTTTGTGTGTCTGTCTATGTGTCTGTTAACAGTGATACTTTGTCGTTTCTCACCAGCTTCAATCGTTTGGATTTGCCTCCCTATAAAAGCTACGAACAGTTAAAAGAGAAACTGCTGTTTGCCATCGAGGAAACTGAAGGTTTTGGGCAGGAGTGATGCAGTAGCATCTCCATGACAACAAGCATCTCTCACAGTCCCTCCAGAATGTTCCGGTGCTGCTTCAGAACATGGGCGGAACCATGTTCCACGTGGACAAAGAGAGTTTGACCCCAGCATCTGTCGGCTTCAGCTTCCATTTCCTGTGTTTTGTGATCCACTTCCTGTGTCATCACCTTAGGCTGCATTAATCAGTGATGGACGCACATGAACACAAGCTCTCGGCTCATTCTATGCATCATGCGTGATCCTCATATAATCTACCAGTGACTGCAGCCCCCCCCCCCCCAACTGCAATAACGCAACAAACTCTGACTTTAAATCTGCATGGAGCTCCTCTGGTGTGTGAACATGAGGCGGTTCTGAACCACTTTGGGAGTTACAGTACTGTGTTTATTTAATGAGATACCTGGAAATATGATGTAAAATTAGGTTTTCATTGCCAGTCTGGACATGTAATTAAAATGTCAACATGCAAAATATCTCAGTAGCTCTAAAAATAGTGTTTTTATGTAACAATTTATATCATTTCATAGCCCATAAAACTAGTTAAAAATACAAATGTCAGCTACTAACTAAAAACATGTTTATATGAACTGTGATGTTTTGCTGTTAGTATGAAAAGATCTGCAGCCAGTTGATTCTTCAAAGCCAGATTTTACGCTTAAAAAAGAGTGAAGTTATAAACAACACAAGAAAACATGATCATTCTGAGAAAAAGAATAAATTGTGTTTTGTATTTCCTAAAGCATTTGGTTATTAACATGTTTGTTCATGCAGTTGATTCAACCCTGAGCTGTTGTACATTTGAGAATCAGGAAACATATATACAATCATTACTGTATGACAAATATAAAATATAACAACTACACAAGCTGAGTAGGTTTAGATGTAGACAGGATGTAACACAAACAGACTGTGAAAATGGACTCTTGCAGAGGTTAGGGATTTTATTTCAGTGGTTTGTGAATATATTACAATAAATGTGACAGAATGCTTTGCTTATCAAAAGATGATGCACAGAATTGATTATTTTTGGATGTTGTAATCTCTCAAACTGATGTATGAGAGTAGCTCAGATTTGAGTTCATCTCTGAATTAAATGAGTACATCTCAGATTAAATCGGATCTGTCAAATTAAAATGTCTTAGGCCACAGTGTCTGAAATAAAAGAGGTTTTCATTTGCTTTAACAAGCCCTTTATTGATGCTATAAAGTAAGATTTGCTGAACTGTTATGCTACAGACCCTTTTCTCTAAAGTTGTGTTTCTGTGTCTTTAAGCATTTCGTAGCTGTACCCGTTTATTTTATTAACGCTGTAAGTCATGTAACAACTAACCTGTGATCTGTAACACATTAACATCTGTTAGTTCAGTTATATTTATTTTTCTTAGGTGAATGTGTACAGATGGATGATTAATATAAAGACACCGATTTATTCTCAGCTGAAGGAATAAAAATGAATACAAACGATTTCTTCTCGTATTAATGTTTCATTTCAGAAGTTAAACATGAGAACCTTCAGCTTGCGTCTGTAGTTTCCGGTCGGACCGGGTTGGCGGCGCACACACTTCCGGTTCGCCCCGTTAAAGAGACTCCTGCGCGGGTCAATTTTTTCAAAGCTTGTTTGGCAGAATCCGGTTCAATCGGACTCATCCGAACCCGTAACGATGGTACGAGTTCGCCGCTAACCTCGACTAAACCGGATCGATCGGTCATCACGATATTTGTGGCGTTTAATCGAGATTAAACCGTTTCCGCGATCGTTACGTTCCTGCTACGTAAACCTGAACCGTTCCGTGTTTATACAGAAGACGACTTGATGCGAATTAGTTCATTGATGGATGTATAATATATGACGATAGATGTGACGTAATGTTTTGGTGTAAATGGTTTTGCGCGGTTTAGCAATGAATGAATGAATGAATGGAGTCGATGCTAATGACGACCGGCGCGTTTCTGCACTTTTGCGACCAATATTTTAACTCCTGGTCAATATTTTACGTCGTTGTTTCACAATGAAATCGTACTTTTTATTATACTAACTATCGTTGCACGTGTTGTGCACGAACGCGTGTTAATGCACGGCTGCATGTTTATGTTAGCATGCTAACCGGCGCTGTAGTGGCTATAGAGGAGCGAACGAACCGGGTTTTGTTTTCCGGATCCAGTGAAGGATAAAGTGTCTGATAGTGATGTTTATGTGTGTAAATAACGCGTGTGTTTCTCCTGTAGACGGTCGGTAAGAGCAGTAAGATGTTGCAGCACATCGACTACAGGATGCGCTGTATACTGCAGGACGGACGCATCTTCATCGGCACGTTTAAAGCCTTCGACAAACACATGAACCTCATTCTGTGCGACTGTGACGAGTTCAGAAAGATCAAGTAAGACCCAAAATGACCACAGGCTAGCGGCTCCTCCTTTGTCCTCCCGCGTTAAACGCTGTATTTCTCTGGACAGACCCAAGAACTCCAAGCAGCCGGAACGGGAGGAGAAGAGAGTGTTGGGTCTGGTGTTGCTCCGGGGGGAGAACCTCGTTTCTATGACCGTAGAAGGACCTCCACCCAAAGATGTAGGTTAACCCTGAAACGTTTGTATCGTCTTTCTCTGTAAGTGAAGATCTAATGAGGGTTTGGTTGCAGACGGGCATCGCCCGCGTCCCCCTGGCAGGAGTGGCTGGAGGTCCAGGTGTTGGCAGGGCTGCAGGCAGAGGTGTGCCGGCCGGGGCGCCGATGGCTCAGGCTCCAGCTGGTCTAGCGGGACCTGTTAGAGGAGTTGGAGGTCCATCGCAGCAGGTGGGAGAAATGCTGCGACGTTCAAATGTTTCTTTACCTAGTTTGCAGTATTAGACTATTTGGACCATCAGGGTTCCCTTTAAAACACTGTTGCGTGTCTTCTCAGGTCATGACTCCTCAGGGAAGAGGCACGGTTGCGGCTGCCGCTGCGGGTGCCAGTATCGCCGGTGCGCCCACACAGTACCCCCCTGGCAGAGGGGGACCCCCTCCTCCGATGGGCAGAGGAGCGCCTCCCCCAGGTAACGATCACATTTTGCGGCTGACCTGTGAGCGTTAAATAGCTGCAGTGATTCCGCAGCTGTTTGATTGATTTTTCCTTGTTTTCTCTGGCGCAGGTATGATGGGACCTCCTCCAGGCATGCGGCCTCCTATGGGACCACCAATGGGAATGCCCCCGGGCCGCGGCGCTCCGATGGGAATGCCCCCCCCTGGCATGAGGCCACCACCACCTGGAATGAGAGGTAACATGTTTTATTAGCTTCTCATGAAAGTTCACCTCAACATTGAAGATTCTTTTGCCTTTTACACCCTTGTGTCTCTAAGAAATGTCTGGTTTTGTGTCCATGCTATGAAAGTCAAAGGCAGAGACTGTCTGCTTGTTAATTTCTCAATCTTGTAACTTAATTTCCCATGTTTTTTTTTTCCCACCAGGACCACCTCCTCCAGGAATGCGTCCACCCAGACCTTAAATCTTCTCTGGATGTTTGGTTTTTTTTTTTCCTTATGAGAAATGTTGGCTGCAAGTTTTTTGTATAAAGTTGGTTTTGTTTTGTCACTTTCTTTTTTAAAATAAAGTGTCTAATTGACCGTTTTAAAATGTCTCCTGTGTTGTTTCAAGGACTGACTTTGCAATGATACTAAAATACTGCAAAACATGCGCTGCTCATTTTAAAAAAGGAAAAATGGTCTGTGTGAGAATATTACAAATTTAAAGCATTACAAGTCTTTGCAGTTTAAGAGTTTTAAATGTTACCATAAGAGCCTTTCAGATCTGTAATCCAGTTAATAGTTTTGTTGCTCTCAGTACTTTCAGGGTTTTGTTATAGTATTTGTGTAACTTTTATACCATGTGATGTTTTCTGTAGGTTCTGTTCGTCTAAAGGTGCGACTGCCTGCAGTGTTTGTCCTGCGGGTTTTACGGACCATGTTAAAGCATCGGTCCAAACATAAACGACGGAGATGATGTATGTTTTAATGTGTGTTTTAATGTATGTTTTAATGTGTTAAAAATGAAGCGTTTAAAATGATTCTCCACGCCGGTAGGTGGCGGTGTGACGTCACCGCGCTTCAGACGCCCAGCGAGAGCTGCGTCGCTGGTGACGTAGTTCCGCACGTCCAGTTACGCACGTGTGTGTCTGAGCGCGTCTGTATTAGTTTCTCTGTATTAATGACTGTTGTTATATTAATGTAAATGTTTCATGCGCATTTAAAGATCAGCTTTATTGGTCGCGAATAAACCTGCGGCGTTTGTCTGTGTCCACGTACGTTGACGACAAACATGTTTTCTGACGGGGATTTGATCAGAACTATTGAGGAGGGAGACGATGTGCCGAATGATTCAGATTCAGGGTCTGACAACGATGCTGTGAGTTTAACTTTAACGCTGCATGTTAAAAACTTACAGTAAATAAGTGTGTATGTTGTCCTCCACGTGTGCTGTTATAACCGCTGTGGCTTCTGTGTGTTTGCGCCCCTGTCATGATCTGCGGATCATAATATCTTATAATATCTTATAATATCATGTAGTAACTTGGTGTTGACAAGGTTTTTTAAACGTTGTGTTAATGCCACAGTGTCCTTTAAATGTGCATCAGTGACACGTGTCTCTATCGCCATCTCTGTTGGAAACACAACACTGCACGTTGCCTGTTACTGTATTAAGGTGTATTAAGGTGTATGAACGTGTGTCTCAGGATGAGCCCATCGTGTTGAACAAGCAGAAGCGAGCTCTGAAGGCTCGGGGCACTGGAGATTTCTCTGCTGGTTTTGAGTTCGGCGAGCGTGATGGGCTGTACAGCGACGACTGGGCCATGGCTGATGTTCTGGCTCAGCTGAAGAAGAGGGTGAGTTTCATGATCAGTGAATCGTGGAGAACAAACTCTGCTTCATCCTGTGAGGTTCAAACTGAGGATCCAGAGGTTTGACGTGGCCACACAACTGGATTCTGTTATAAACCTGTGCAGCTTCATTCTGCCGCGTGTGTTTGTTGACGTTGCAGGGGTCTGTGGCTTGTGTTGACCCCTCGCTCTGTCCGTCTGATTCCAGAAAGCGCCCACCACGCTGGACGAAAAGATCGAGAAAGTCAGAAAAAAGCGCAAACTGGAGGTAAGGTCCTGCGAGATTTAATGTGGTCTGTTGTGGTTTTATTTGTGTGTGTAGTTGTTTTTGTTGAGAGATATTGTGTGTGTCCAGGAGAAAAATCAGAAGGATAACAAGAAAACAGAAGCTGTTGCCTCTAAACAAGATGATGATGATGATAAAGATGAAGAGGAGGAAGACAATGAGGAGGAGGAGGAGGATGAAAAGAATGACAATGATGAAGATGAGGATGGCGATGATGTCATTGAGGAAGAGGAAGATGAGTTCTCCTCAGGTGATGAAGAGGTGCTTAAGAAAGCAGGTATGTGAACAGATTAAACGTTCTGAGAATCATCAGAACGATAAACACGTTTAAGTTTGCGGTGAAGTTTATGTCATTAAGTTAATTATGAATTAAAGTAAATTATTTAACTAGAAATACATAGTATTTTGTATTTACCAGAATCATACCTAATAAAAAACAACAATATTTACCTAATTACATTATGAACAAATATTTAAAAACCTATATTTGATTGAAATACATTTCACTGTATTTATATTATATTCGATTCATCACTCAGTAAATGATTCTCTCTCTTTTTTAGACACTTTGAGAGAAAAACAGAAGAAAGGTAGAAAGAAAGCGACAGAGACGGTGAGTGTGACATCAGTCTTCATAAGCTCACATTGTTCTGATAACACTGATTAAATTCTTATGTAAGAGAGTTTAGTTGTTTACGCCTGTGGTCTCCTGCAGCCTGAGGCTTTCTTTGAGGACGCGTCTCAATACGATGAAAACCTCACTTTCCAAGATATGAATCTGTCCAGACCGCTGCTGAAGGTAAGCGTGATGTTTTCTCAGCAGACCTGTGTGATTTCATTTGTCTGCTGGAACACGAGCTGTTGGGTAGAATTATCAAGCTGTTTATTTTTATACGGGGACAATAGATGTCGAGTTACTGTTACGTTCGACGTTACTGTTGAGTTTCTGTTATTTTAGTGTTTTTCTTCTAATACTTTCAGGCCATCACAGCGATGGGCTTTAAGCAGCCCACCCCGATTCAGAAGGCCTGTGTTCCTGTGGGGCTGCTGGGAAAAGACATCTGTGCTTGTGCGGCCACAGGAACCGGTGAGAGTCAGACGTCTGTCTGTGGACTGACACATAATCACCAACATCTACTGATTGCAGCAGATCTATTAAGATAACTCTTTCTCTCCCCCTCTCTCTCCCCTCGCTCTCTCTCTCGCTCTCTCTCTCTCTCTTTGTCTCTCTCTCTCTCTCTGTCTCTCTCTCTCTCTCTCTCTCTGTGGTGTCACAGGTAAGACGGCAGCGTTTATGTTGCCTGTTCTGGAGCGTCTCATCTACAAGCCCAGAGAAACCCAGGTGACACGTGTGCTGGTTCTGGTGCCAACCAGAGAGCTGGGCATCCAGGTGCACACAGTCGCCCGGCAACTGGCCCAGTTCACCAACATCAGCACATGCCTGGCAGTGGGTGAGTGTCTCTCCGTCATCTCGTTTTTTCTTTATTTATCTCTGAGACCACATTCTGTCGCCGTGTTTCATCCGCATCCTCTTTGAAGATAATGACATCACACGCTGTTGCTCCTGTCAGGTGGGTTGGACCTGAAGTCTCAGGAGGCGGCGCTGAGGGCGGGGCCTGATGTCCTGATCGCCACGCCTGGACGATTAATCGACCACTTGCACAATACGCCTTCCTTTGAGCTCAGCCAGATTGAAATTCTCATCCTGGACGAGGCCGACAGGTGCCTATAAAAGCCCTGAAGAATGTTGACGTCACCGGGACAGATCTGTGGGGTTTGTGACATCACTTCCTGTTGTATTTGTCTGTCCCTCAGGATGCTGGACGAGTACTTTGAGGAGCAGATGAAGGAGATCATCAGGATGTGCTCGTATCAGAGGCAGACCATGTTGTTCTCGGCTACCATGAGTGAAGAGGTTTGTTTCTTCTCGCGCATGTTTTTACTTTTAGTTTCAAGTACTTAAAATGATTTCATGATTGTGTAAAGGCAGCAAAAGAAAAGTCAGTTTGTAAAACGTAACCATTTAATTACTTGTGCATTTAACTAGTTATCTGCTCTGATCTTCAGACGTTTATCAGTGGAGAGCAGAAGTTTCAGCATTTGTTTACTGTGAATGTTTCAGGTGAAAGATTTGGCCTCTGTGTCGCTGAAGCAGCCTGTGAGGATCTTTGTTAACAGCAACACGGACGTGGCGCCGTATCTCAGGCAGGAGTTTGTCAGGATCAGACCGGCGCGAGAAGGTGACAGAGAAGCTATTGTTGCAGGTACTTCAGTTCTTCTTGATTTCTTTGCTGTAATTTCACATCCACATAATCAAACAGCCAATCACGAGTGAGTCACTGACGTCTCCTCACAGCTCTTCTCACGAGAACGTTTCAGGACCACGTTATGGTCTTCACGCAGACAAAGAAACAGGCTCACCGCATGCACATTCTGTTGGGCCTGATGGGGTTAAAGGTTGGTGAGCTCCATGGAAACCTGTCACAGACACAGAGATTGGAAAGTCTGAGGTACTGGAGTGGGTTTTGTACCATATTATCGTTGTGTTCTGATGGATATGTTGGGTTCAAGAGAAATTGCATGTGGTTTGTGTTTTAGGCGTTTTAAGGATGAACAGATAGATATTTTGGTGGCCACGGATGTTGCGGCCCGTGGACTGGACATAGAGGGAGTCAAAACTGTAAGTTCTGATCAGTTAAAACACAAAATTAACCATCGTCAGATTCTGTCTGTCTGAACGTTACCCTCAGAATAACAGCTTTTTATAAATGTGTTTGTAGGTGATAAACTTCACAATGCCCAACACAGTGAAGCATTATGTTCATCGGGTGGGCCGAACGGCTCGTGCCGGGAAAGTGGGCCGCTCCGTGTCTCTGGTGGGAGAGACGGAACGGAAGATGCTTAAAGAGATTGTTAAAAAAGCCAAAACTCCAGTCAAAGCTCGAGTAATTCCTCAAGGTACGAACACTGCAGGTTCATTTCTGTGCCGTGTGTAAAACTCACTGTCATACATCATGTGATGCAGGACAGTTTGACAGGCAAATATGACATCTTATTGATTAAGCTGTGTGTGTGTGTTTGTATGTGTACAGAGGTGATTCTGAAGTTTCGAGATCTCATTGAGAAGTTGGAGAAGGATGTTTATGCCGTGTTGCGTTTGGAGAAAGAAGAGAAAGAAATGACGCGATCAGAAGCACAGGTTTGATTGTTTAATCTTATTTATTCTTGTTTAACAAACATGAAGCTGCACAGAACATTGTTCAGTGATCAGATGTGATTGTTGTGTGTGTGATGGATTCAGATCAGCTCCGCTCAGAAGAAATTAACTCAGAGTGCGGAGGACAAACAGGCTCCCAGAACCTGGTTCCAGACTCACGACGAACGGAAGAAAGAACGCAGTGAGTTATTTCATTATATATCGCAGCCGTTCTGCAGTCCTCATTCTGATTGGTCGTTTACTTGGACTGAAAAGCTGTGAAAAAAAACTCAGCAGGAAAATAACAAATAAATAAAATATAACAAGAATTATAATGATATATAAACATCAGAAAATGTTGACCTGATATTTCAGTGTAAGAAAAAATGTAGTCTTGCGCATAAATGTTTTTTATTAGCTGTTTTGAAATAATTCAAACTAAAGTTACAAAAACTTGAGTAAATCTTGACTGTTGAATATTTGACACATTTCTGTTATATCAACAACCAAACCTTGTATGAAATGTTTGTTTTATCACATGATGGGCTCACGTTTAATGTTCTCCTTTGTTAAAGTGTCAAAGGCTCTTCAGGAATTTGATCTGGCGTTGAGAGGAAAGAAGAAACGAGCTCAGTTCCTGAAAGAGGGCAAGAAAAAGGAGCTGACGGTACGAGACCTTCCTCAACCACCTGCCCTCCTCAAAATATTACAGCAGATACTTCACACACAACCAGACACTGACACTGTTATAACGTTTGTATGTGTGTGTGTGTGTTAGGCTGAAGAGCGAGCTCAGTTTGAGATCCTGAAATCTCAGATGTACGCTGAGCGAGCGGCTAAGCGCGATCGCAAACCGAAACGAGCGAGAGCCGTTCCAGAAGACGAGCCGGTGAAAAAAGGTCAGTGTCTTCTAACCCTCATTGTGACCCACAGCCTGGTGAACATCTTATCTTCTGCTCTGATCTTCTCATCTTCTGCTGCTCTGATCTTCTCATCTTCTGCTGCTCTGATTTTCTCATCTTCTGCTCTGATCTTCTAAATGTTTCATTTCAGCTTCGAAACAAAAGGACAATAATTCTGGGAAGAAGTCTGTGTTTGATAAGGAGCTCACAAACACCAGCAAGAAGCTGTTAAAGCAGTACAGAGCCAGGTGTGTCATTCATGTTTCTCACATCAGTGTTCAAAGACTAAAGCTCATCTGGTTTGTGCTGTTATCTCACCATCCTCATATATTCTCTCCAGACCTTCATTTGAGGACAGGAAGAGACTCGGTGCTTCAAATAAGAAAGGTGGACGCTTCAAATCCAAAGCCAAGTAAGATTTACTTCATTACCAAACTATGTTTAAACACTGCAGAGCTCACAGTTCATAACAGAAACTACCTCAGCCTGTGCTTTATTTAAAACCCAGCAGCTGAACAGGGTCAAAACAAACACTCAAACTCCTTACATAATGCAGAACTTGTGTTTGTCTGCTGTATATAAAGAGAGGGATTCAGATTGGCCAACAGATTGATAACAAATAAAGTAAAACATTTTTTTTTTATCTGTAGTTCTTCGTCTAAAGTTATTTGTTTGTTTTCCAGGTTCAGAAGAAAGTGAAGTTGTAAGAAAACAACACAATGAAACCTCAACATGTTTAAAACATTTATTATCTGTCCCCAATGCACCACAACATAAACATTTAATAAAACATTACAGCAGAACCTGCAGTAACTGTGGTGATGTTTCCCCTGAAGTTGTGAACAGAAAAGATGTTAAAATCCATTATCAGAAATTTTCCCAAGTTTGTTTAACTTCATGTTCGTTGATGCCTGTTCTTATAATATGTCATTTTTAAAATACAATGATGGCTAAAAAGGTTCAATGTCTTACCTTTTAACGGTATTTAAAAGCGTCCCGTAGCCGTGACTGTATTTATAGCATCAGGAAACTCCTCACCTTACAGTTCATTATTACAGACACTTTCTCCAGCACTTTGCGGTACGTTTGTCCCTCCATCAGGGGGCAGAAGCGCACAGCCAGCGATTCTGTGATTGCGTCCAAAATCTCAGATCTGGACTCACGCTGGTCTTTGTAAACTCACGGCCATAAATTCCTGCACTCAAAGAAGACACGACACAGACAGCTATTAATAAAACATTACCTGTGCTCTCAGCTCCAAAACCTGCAGCCCAGACCCAGATTCTGTCCGCCAGTGCGTTTGAGCTGCCGGATGGCTGCTGTTAACACTGTTCTCCTGCAGTTTGTTATGTGATGAATGTCGGCTTGTCATAACGGAACTCAAATGCAGAGTCGGCAGATACTGTATACGGGAAATACGGGTGGGGTTGAGCAAAGACAACAAGCACAAAATCTGTTGTGTCAGGATGGCAGCCATGAAAGGACAGCAGATTTTGAAGTAATGCTGTTTCTAGAGTTAATATTTACGGTCAGTTTTATGGCAGTATGGGGCAGAGCAGAACAGTGATGCATGAAACATCATATTCTTGCATTTGTTTAAACCTCACCTGTGCTGAATGTGACACATAACAATAGTTTATTCCTAAAATAGGCTTCAGGAATGGGAGCTAAACAATGTTTGTCCCCAATGTTTGCTCGCTTTCATTGTATGCAAAACAGCAGCATGATTCACAGAAGAAACTATCAAACACCAGGGTGAGTAAATGATGTCATATTTCCACTTTCTTTTGCACCTACATGTTAGCAGTTGATGTAAGTCTGTAAGCGTATGTCGGCTCATCCGGTCAGAACTTAGTATTGATCTGGCAACTGGTTCACAATCATTGAGGGCTGGACTTACTGTCTTTTTGAATTCAAGGGCACAAAGCGAGACAAAGACACGATGAGCGGTGGAGGAGGGATTTGAGCCTCTCTGGGTGATTGTTCTTTATAATGAATCACTGTCATGGTGTTTAATGGGGGAATCATTTTAAGAGTCACATGGATTAGACGGTGAAGTTCAGAGAGACAATCTCAGCCGCTGTAATTCTGTTATGCCTCATGTAATTACAGTTCTGCTGCCTGCGTATGCAAATATAGATGGACAAAAGTACCATGATTACATTTGCCAATGAGTCCCATAGAATCTAGGTTCCTCTTTCATATCTTAGGACAGCCTCTAAACTTCTCAGCTGTCCTTGTGTTGAAGTATGAAGAATGTATCGGACGTTTCTCCTGAAGCAGAATGTGAGACTGTTGGGAGTCTGACCCGTGAGTTCTCAGGAGAAATATCTGAGAAGCAGCAGTGTAAAGTTAAAGTTTGCTCTTTTAATTTCACTGTCTGCTGGCTAGGACAGACTGAGATAGATTCAGATAGTCAAGAGATCTCGTGGGAGTCTCGTGGTTTATCTATCCGATACACATTATTTTGACTATTAGCATCAGCCGTGTGCTGCTGATAAGATATCTGTAACTGATTTTCTCCTGCATTCATCATGACTGCCGGCCTGAAACCCACTGATTAAAATTTTATTGGCTTTGCGCAGCAGCTTTATGTGGTCATGAAATACTGTGTGTGAGGGAAAGTAAATACAGGTCTGGTAAGGTTATAGCTTTGCCATAAAACCACATTAAAGCCCAATTTTCTCTCTTGTGTGTTTTTGTGTGTGAGGTCCGGTAATAGTGTTTATTACTAGCTGTGTATAGAAACAATAGGACTGTATGAAATGTCCCTATTAGACAGAAGTAAATGTGTGTGTGTTTGAATGAGACATACTCATTTCAACCGCATTAGTTAATATCCAGTCACTTATGTGCCCTGCAGTACAGCCGCTTTAATTAATGTTGGATTAGGCGTCTTTAAAGACTCGTATTCATGTTTTAAAGGAGGTTGTGTCGTTGTGCAACAGGGTGTAATCATAAAGTTGAGCCTCAAAGTCTCTCACAGATGATTCAGGAACATCAAACTTTTAATCATCCAATTATAATGGGAACAGAACAGGAAAAAGTAGAGATTAACCTGCCTAAAAAGTGTGTGTGTGTGTGTGTGTGTTTCCCGCTAATCGAACCCACAGCTACGTGCCGCTAGCACAATAACCCACCAGTGAGATAAATCCAGGGAATCGGGTGGGAATTTGGGTTAGTGGCATCTGAATGAATCTTTTCCTGTCATTCCTCCTCCAGTGTAGACGGACCAGCCGCTGATGTCCAGACAGATGGATCGGGAATTCTGTCAGGTGAGAATAAATCTGTTAAACAACTGTTGTTGTGTCTCCTAATGGAGTTACCGCTCCTCTAATACCCCCTCTCTCTCCTGCACCGCTGTAACCTTGGCTCGTCTTCTTCTGTTAAGTTAGTCTTTTATTGAGATAAGTGGTACCCAGTTTCTATAGCGACAGCCCCCCCACCACCCTCCCAACAATTTTAGGTTGTAAGAACTTTTCATATCATTTCTATGAAGTAAAAATTGTTATTTTGAGGACATACAAAAAGCATTTTTAAAGCTATATTAACGTTGCTTGGTTACAAGAGCGTTATTTCAACGTTGTCTGATTCTGTAATGTTTTAGATTTATATTATAATTATATAACGTTAAAATTGTCCTACCAATATTACTGCAAGAATGTTTGCCAACATTGTGAGAATGTTCCCTGTTGGCTGTTCCTCTTCTTGGCACTTGTTCTGTCAACCTATTTTCAGGAAGCTCTGCCAATTACAGACTCAGCAAAGCTTTGCTTTAATAAGCCTTGTTTTCCTGGAAAAACACGCATCAACATGTTTTTTATGAGAGAAGCAAATTTATGAAAGTTGCAATTAAAATCTGGAGGATTTTGGGCTGCGAATCACAATGAAGTGTCAGTTAAAGCACCCAAAACACAAGCCTGCAGGAAAGGAAGTTGTTGTAACAGAGTCTAAACACGTTCACAAGCTTTGATGCATCAACTTTAGGTTGTACCAAAGTTCTGCTAAGGTTCCTGCAAGATCGCTTATGATTATTTGAGAGAAGTTTTACAGCCAACGTTCTGAGAACGTTCCTCGTTAGCTGGGAAGGGCTCAGTTGTGAGCACACAGCTGTAATGTTCTCAGATGCTAGGTGGATGTTTATTGGTCCAGGTTGAAAAGGCCGGAGTCATGATGTGAAATTCTGCTCTCTAAATTATGAATCAGGCCTCAGAGTCTATAAGAATTATTCTCCTATTTTATCATCTGTCTGTTTAGATCAGTTATAGCTCCTGTACAAGTATTACTCACGTCTGTGTCACACATTACAGCTGAGTTCAGGGCGAGGAGTGATTTCAGTCATCGACAGGAATTATGACTGATTGTCTTGCATGCGTGGATAAAAACATCGCAGGAAACGAAGCGTTGTCTCTGAGTTGAGCGTTTAACCTCCTCTTCCACACATACAGGTTCAGAGCCGTCAGCCGGACAGGGCTTGTCAAACGTAACTCATGTCGAGCAGAAAATTGTTCTGTGTGACATTTTATTTTAAACTTTCAGAAGATGGCTGACAGATCTGTCAGGAGCGGTTGGAACTCGAGGCTCTCCAGATGTGTGCAGAGCTGTCAGCTTATGTAAAGCAGGTGAAACTTACATGTATTCAATTAATTGCACATCATAACAATGTTAAATAGAGTAAAGCGCTTCATTTTCAGTCATCAGAGATGTTTGTTGAAGTGTGTTACGCTTTCTCTAAATCCTGCTTGGGTCATCGAGAAACGAGCTAAAGATGATTTAGTTTCCTGCTGATTTAAAAGTTCATTTTAAATGTAAATTTATGTTGTTCATTATATCATCCACACCTCTCTCTCTCCCCTGACACTTAGACTCCAGCACCTTTTGCTCAGGTAAGCACATTTACCTACATTTGAATAAATGTATGAAACTCAATTAGCTCTGATTGTGGTTTGAACACCTGCAGGTTTTATGAAGACTGACATTAAAGCCGTTTTGCTGCGTTGGGTTGGGAAAAGTTTGGGTTTTATTCAGCATGTATGTGTTTCGTTTAAAAGGAAACAAGCTTTGTGAAGATTTCATGTGATGCATGTAGAAACAGAATAAAATGCTGTGTAACAGAACAAAAACATGATTACTGTAATTATGTAAATCTGAGCATATTTACTAAATATTTATCTAAACCTTCATGTAAACGTTGTTGTAATCATGCATATACAGAATATATACAGCCTAGGGTTCAATGTCAGGTTGCAGAAACTAATGTTTCTATTAAGTTAAAAGTCTTCAACGTTTTTAGAACATTGGCCAATGACATAATGTTACTACAACAACACTTTTGGACAACGTTGAGATGACGCACGTTAGCCAACAGTCCGAGAACGTTTCCAGTTAGCTGTGATGTACGAACACTAAAGCTCTACAGGCCGAAAGCGTCTTTAAAGCGACTCCTATTTAACATGGAGGAAACTGTGATTTAATTTCACCTGCTGCCACTGGAGACGTGTGTTAAAAGACACGCCGGAACTATATAACATCATGAAAGCCCTTCGCTCTGAACAGAGAAAGAAAAATCACGGCCTGCCACCTTGTCCGCAGTCACGGCAGCCAAATGCATTGAACGGCCGCTTGGCAGCGAGCGAGGGGGGCGAGTGACAGGCTGTTTTTATATGCCTCTGTAACTGCCTGATTTGTGCTCTGCCAAAACCATCGATCCACTCCAAATTAGAACAATTACAGGCGCCTGGCCTTTCTTCTTGTTCTCTTTCATTAAAAATGGCCCTGTCGATGGCTCTGTTTATGTCCGGATTAATGTGATGGCTAACTGACAAGATGTCATTATGTGATTATTTCATCTCAGGCTGGCACAGGAACGGCGCGAGAGGGGGAGGAAATGAAAGACTGTTGAAAAATGTAAAAATAATAATTGTTTCAGGTGACCTTTTACTTCAGCGCTTTTGACGTCCTGGAAGTTCCTCTGTGAAGCTGCATATATTAAACATCAGCTGAGCCCACAGATAAACGGATGAGTGTAAGAGAACTGCCTCTGTATGTCTCTCTGTCTGTCTCTCTCTCTGTCTGTGTTTCTGTCTAGTGTTCACACACTAAGTGAATCTTTTAAAAACATGTTCAGCTCTCGTGACATCAGGAAAATAATATCATGTGTCTGTGTTTCATGTTGCATGTTGACAGTATAATTTTCTGTAACATCCATAACTGCTGAGTGTTTGTGACTCTTTTTGTTCATGGGTGATTTTCATTAGATTCTCATTATTACCT
Organism: Yasuhikotakia modesta; assembly: GCA_036877545.1. Classification (NCBI taxonomy): domain Eukaryota; kingdom Metazoa; phylum Chordata; class Actinopteri; order Cypriniformes; family Botiidae; genus Yasuhikotakia; species Yasuhikotakia modesta. Next base: position 33,683 of record JBAJNP010001733.1, read on the forward strand.
CATTAGCATTTGACATGAACCAGTTAAATGTAAATGAAAAAACTGTAATACATTGATTTCAACATGGAAGCAGAGCAACAATGATCTCAGCTAGTAGGGAATGTTGTTGGCTAACATATCAAAACGCAGCATAACATTAATACAATGTCTACATGTGGATTTATTTTAACATTCCACAAACTTTTTAAACAGCGTTTTGCTTACTTAACAGAAGCGTTACGGAAACATTCCTATAACCTAAAATTGTTAGCTGAGATACACCTGAACATGTTCATGAGATTTTTATTCTTTCTTCACCAGGTTCCTTAAATGGCCCATATTGCAACTCTCCTGAAATCACTTTTGTAGCGGCCGCATCTGTCCTGAATGCGGCTGCATATCTGAGGAGATTACTTCCATCCGCCCTCAGCGGGGAATTTCACACTATGAGATCACAACAAAAGGATGGCGCATGCAGACCATTCGGTTTTGTCATGGCATGTTGCGTATGCTTTTGTGTACAGGAGAGCCTTTTCCTTCTAAAGTCAGCTGAGCGCGGTGCCCTGTGCCCCCCGGCGACTGCCAGCCGTGCTGAATGAATTTCGACAGCTGCGCGGTCACAGATAGCTGCATTGTGTCACGACGGTGGAGGCAAGAAGGGTGAGAAACCATTTTTTTGGTCTCTTAGCGTCTTGTTCCTGACCTGAGACCTGTCAGGACCCTGTCAGCCGCTGCGGCACCGCTTCAAAAACATCTGCTAACAATCTGCCTACAATTAGTCAAGCGCCCGGGAAGCTTCGTCAAGCGACACCTGTTCATTTCACCGGCACAGGTGGAAATGTTCTGGCTCCGGGCCCGGGTAAAACCAGAAAACTCTGACATATTTCAACACTTCTGTATTAAAGCTGCCATACTTAACTCTTGCCTTCCTAACACCACCTCTGTTTGAAACATGAAATTCCAGCTGACTTTATGTGCTGCATATTCATTTACAACTTTTGATATTTTTATATTATATATATTATAATTTTTGGGGTAAGCAGCGTTTTAAAAACGGATCTGTTACTGGCATGATAACTGATGTCTGTTTGTTTGTTTCACCAGAAGTTACGGATTGCAGCTTTAAAGTCAAGAGAAACATAATTCTGTTTCTCTGTTAAGAGCTCTCAAAAATCCTGCAAAAATTGTTCATGACAAAGCTAATAAGTTAGCATGACAGGAACAGGATCGCTGCTGATGTTGACCTCACACAGACGGAGGGTAATTGCGGTGTATTTATGCAAAGGGACAGTTTGGGCCCTGTCACGCTTGTGGACAGGAAGTCAAGAGCTTTGTGTACAACATCACAGCTTCCACGCAGAACTCTCTGAAGATAGCTCACCGCCGGCTCCTCTGCATTTTAATGACCTAAATGCAGTTTCTGTTTATGTGGTTATTTAGCCGTTTAACCACTGAAGATTTTATTAAAGGTGTAGACAGCTCTGACAGTATTACAGGCTTGTTTTAAAGAGGTTTGCTTAGCAGAAGCTCAAAACGAGATTTTTTCTTAGAAAGATTTCAGTGATTTGTTTTTTCTCCCAAATATATTTATGTAATATTTTCAATGCTGTATATAAATATGTTGTTTTATTTTTTCTTTTGGGTAAATGTGACCTGAACATGTTTCTTCTAATGTCTGACTTTTGTAAAATTCTTAAATTTATGCAACTAACTGAAAAACAGTTTATTAAAGGTTTCTTAAGAACAACACATGAATGTCATGTCTGTGACATGAGTGTTACTTTACAACCAAATTACTGATGTTACGTGATTTTGAATGAATTCCACATTATTCTTCATAATAATCTAGATTCACAGGTTCTGTGTGACTGATAATTTTGTATAATTATTTAATCATTTGAGTATAACGTTCTCCAACAAACTAATTATCATAATCACACCGTCACACACTTTATTTTCCAGTTAATTAAACTGAATTTACCTTTTGCTTGCACAGACTCACAAAAGCAACAACCTTATAGTTTGTGTTATTCAGTTATTATATTGGGCTTGTTTCTTTTGCAGTGTTTGCTATTGTACGCATCACTTCCTGTGATGACCTCAAAGAATGACCCCAGATGACACGCCCACAAACCCATCATGGACCAATCGCTGACCTTCTGAGGTACACCGTCAACAAAATGTATGTTATATATATTAACAATATATTGTTATGTTGTAAGTTGAACATTTTAAACAAAGTATAGAATTAAAAAATGTTTCAGTAACGTTTTGAATGTTCCTAGACAGACATCAGTTCTGACACAGAATCACTGACTGTATTGACAGCAGCGTCTCTGGTGGATTTGAGCTGCGTGGGCATGTAATGAACGCGGCGAGTGGTCCGAGACCCCCAGCTGAGTCAGAAGTGAGCGCAGAGCTGCGTGTGTACGGACGCATGACTTTAAAGCAGTTACCCTCTTAAGCACTGACTGGCTTATGTTATTATTCCATTCTGTCTGTCTTCAGACGCCACAGATGCTTTAATAGCCGCTGCGTTGCGGGTGAGATTTTGGTGGAGCTGTGGAGAAAGTTGCCGGACAGTTACATCATATTTCACTTGTGGAAGTTTCTTCTCCGCAGATTTAACAAAGCGAGAACGCAGGGAGAAACTCTGCCGTATAGCACCAACCAGACTGAAGTATTTTACTAAATTAGCTTAAGAAACACAAAACAGAAGCTTAATGCTCTGAACACGTTTAAACACTCAACGCTTCTCTCTCCTGAAAATAAAACTTTCTGGGTACATCACAGAACTATATTAATACACACAATGTTGTAAACATTTCATTGAGCTGTTGATTTTTAGTCTGATCTCAAACCTTGTTTGACTCTGTAATTAAATAGAACAATATTGTAAGGTGTGGGTGAGAGCAGTGATGTTATTATTGAGTAAAACATGTTTCCTGTACAGATGTAGGTGGTCTCAGAGCCGGAGTCATGCAGACCCTGTCAATAGAGTCCTGATTAGATGTGGGTCACAGCCTCCGCATTAAAAATGCAGCATTCAGAATGTAAATGCATTCACATGAGAGTGTTTCTGAAATGCATTTTATGTCATTAATAAGAAATTTTAGCTTTGCAGGTTTGGACATTTCTCACAGTCATTGTGAAACTGATTCGACGCGTGTCTCCCAAATGACTGATGTCATTTTGACCTTTAACTCGCACGCAGGCCGGCTGCGATCAATGCGGTCTTTCACTTTAAATGACTTTAAATGCAAAACTAATTTCATCTGGATTCAGATCAAGTCTTGAGCTCCCTGACTAATATAACAGCAGGAGTGAAGTTACCACATCCACAGAAAATGAGCCATTCTGATTGGATGATCTGCCTTTACTGCTGTTGACATGTTTCATTCATTAATGATGCTTAACTACATTAGAACTAGCGATGAAAACTGCAGCAGCTAATTTGGGTTGCTAATTTGCTAAACATTTGCTAATGCATATTTACCCACATTTGTATCATATATTAGCAATGTTTAAATATTTTTCACGTTTTTATAAAGTGTAAATGTTTGAAAGACTGCACTGTTCAACCTGGTATTTAAATGGAGTTCTGCAGTGATTTTGGGTTGACATTAGGAAACTCGGTTGGAGAATCTGTTACTGATAATTATTCTCACCGTCTCCACAGTGTTTGACCTTTAAAGGGCAGCTGCTCGGCTTGAAGGAACAAACATCTGCGCTGACCTCCATGACCGAACCCACCGCTGTTCACCGGACCACCAGAGTCTCTGCTTTGGATCTTCTACCAACAGAAGATCAGCCAATGTGAGAACATGCCTACAGAGGCTCTGATGAACAGTCAGACAGAATCTGTGTGTGTGTCACTCAAACGCGAATCTGTGTGTGTTGTATGTTAAAAAATGATCTCTATTTTTAGAAGAATCTAACACTGTATTTATCATAACTTGAGTGTTTATATGGCTAGAATGTCATGAAATGCTAACAGGATGGAAAGTGACATGGATGAAAATTGACGTTTCCTTTAAGTAACAAAAACGTTGCAGAAATGATCAAAACTGCAGCATGATAACAGGCTTCTGTGGTTACAACAATAGCTAAATGAGCGTTTAGAAATGTAACTGGGTGCCATCAATCTTGTTTCAATATGATCAAAACTGTTAATCCGGCCGGTGGACGAGGTTACTGTGATCAAATTAGCCATATGTTCTTTTATTGTTATTATAATTGTCAAGGTCCAAAAGACAATATCATTACCACAGATAATGACCAAAATAATCAGACTATTGCCACAGAAACCTGTGTTATCATGCTGCGGCTTGTTAACACCGTTCTGCTCTTTCATTCTCACGCTAATCTGCTGTCTGTCTGTCGGGTCGTTTTGGGCCTTCTGTGGGAAATAAAGTCTGTCTCAGCCGGGCAAACGTGAGGCTTTTTGTCAGAGCTGTTGGAGGTCAGGCTTCTTTCAGCTCAGTTTTTCATCAACCGCATTCAGGCTTAGCCAAGCATGTGTCCCCTCCGGGCCACCATACATCACCTCCCGTGACCTCAGGAGAGAGGTCGAGGCAGGATGCTCATTTATTATTTAAATGGGGTGATTTTTCTCTGTCTCGGGCGTCTTTTCGCTGCATGTACTGATTCTGAATCTTGACATTGAGGTTAATGTTGCTGTCAAGCGCATTTAAGACGGATTTGCTGAGCTTTATTGTGGAATAATCAGTAACCGTGTGCAATTGCTTATGGACAGAGTTCATGAGTTTGTGATTTCAGCAGAATGTAAATCAACGGCTAACGTTAATAATGAAACAACATTTCAGTACTAACCACAGATGTAAAGTAAATTATTTGTTGGTTTTCACTGTTTTATGAACAGTCAAAACATATAGTTTTTAGATGGTGTGTTAACATTGTTTCCTGGTTCTAAGAAGGTTTTCGAACATTTTTATTCTGTGACATTGCTGCTCTCTGTTCTTTATTTTGTCAGGGAAACACAGAAACTGCACGACTGGATGAACCGAATCATAATTCTCCACTAAACCTTCCTGTAAACGTCTTCTCAGCATCTTTCATACTTGAGCAGACAGTTTAGAAGCAAGTTTTTTAATTATTCTCATTCTGTAAAACGTACGTCTGATTGCTTTCCCCTCTGATCCCTGGAAAACATCTTTTGCAGACGGAGCTCTGAGGTTTGAGGGTGACGCTGGACCGTGGATTGCTTTCACCTTTACAACCTGCAGCTGGATTTTACAAAACTATTTGGATTTAAACTTCATGCCTCTGGGTGCGTTCCAGAGAGACCGGCTGCGAGTCTAATTTAAAACCCACTCAGAACAGATTTTCCATACTGAAGGTTTCAAACATGTTTTTCCAGAAACATTTTGTGTTACGCTGGTTGAAAGTCTCTTCACATCCTGATAGTATCACTAAGTGACCTAAATGTATTTATTTTTTTTCTGTGGAACGTGTGAAATTATGAAATATCTGTCCAATCTTTGCATTCGGTCCACATACAACGATTGGTTATTAACATTATACATCCGGTTTCTGATCCAGATTATGCTTGTTTTTAAGGCTGATTAATCGATCACACAACGCTGAACATTAATGATGCGCATGTGTTTATGAGGAGACTGTGCATACATCGATTATTCTGAGAGGAATGATATTAACTCAGAACCCTCAATGTTCTTAAGTGCTTGAATCATTTTACAACCAATTTTTGTAACAGACTTCCTAACGACTTGCTTTATATTTCTTACCAACAGCAGTTAAGCGCCGCAAAAAGTTTATGAAAGCCAGAGGTAAATTATTTTGGGCAGGTTCCTAATAAAACATCACCCGCTCATATTTCAGCCAGCATTAGTTTGAATTCTCGGCACCGAAAGCTGCCCAGTGAAACTTACCTGATGGAGTTTGGCTTAAGTGCTGTTTTCATTTATTATGAATCGCTAAATAAAGAACCTCTTTATTTTACAGTCTGCGGAGGAGAAAAAAATCAGGTTTGATTTATTTAAGCGCCACAAGAAAGAATAATACGTGTGCAGACGCAGAATAAACACAAAACTCTGATGTGTTGCTTTGCCGTTACCAGTGTTCCAAGTGGTTGATAGCATGTTATTGGTTGCTAACGTGTTCTGGTTGGTTGCTATGGTGTTGCTAAGGTGTTCTGGGTCACCTTTTTGCACTGTTTCTGTGGTTTTAAGTGAGTTCGTGTGTAGTTTGTGAGGGCTGAGCTGTGTGTTTGTTTCCTCAGAAAAATGAATCTGTTTTATAGTAAAAGTGCAGTAAGTGTAAAACCTGTTAGTCTGTGATATTTTGATGTTTGTGTGATAGTGTCTGAGGGGACGTACGTGTAAAGGTCTCTTTGATTATCAAAAAACAGTTCAACACAAACTCTGTTTAAAATGTTCTTTTCCCCAAAATATAACAACACGATTGTTTCTGAAGATTTCAGTCTTTCGGGGATTTTTTACACTTTTCCAGGGTGAGAGAAAGACAGAATAAGGGAGAGAGAGAATGAAAGAATGAGAGGAAGAATGAGTGTGTGTGTGTTTGGACCAATTTCACTCTTCATTCTCTGAGGGGTTTATGAGGAACCCCTGTAACACTCAGATATGGAGTTAAACGCTGTGGACCGTCGCTTTGACTCTGTGTGTTTGATCTTTACAGAACTGATTTACATTTGCAGAGCATGGAGCTTTAATCTCGCCATTTATCCAAGCAAATGAAAGAGAGAAACGAGAGAGAGAGTCTGAACAGAGGTCAGAGATTTACAGAGTTTTACCAAGACATCTCAACAAAAGATGACAGTGAGACTTTACACGCATCTAAATCTTTATGATGTTGTGCTCCTCAGCTGATGAAGGTCTCATCGTGTGGAGACAGACGCCAGGTACAATTTAATTCTAGAAAGATAAAAGTTTTTATACTGTAGGAGAGAAATAGCACATCTCTCCTAAACAAACATCATTGGGACGAGTTACAATCAAATGTTTCCTGGAGGTTAGAATTGTGTTCAGACCTAATGATTCAAATTTAAATCAATCTGAAATCTTTTCTGACATTTGTTCTGCAGTTTATTGAATGACAATCCTTATTTTTTGGTTTCAGAAAGAGACAGTCTAAAAATATTACATGCAAGACAGTTGTACAATATCCTCCTGTATCGTTGCTCCTCTGTGTTATTTTTCTTTGTGATATTGTGTAACCGTGTTTCTGACTGCTGTCTGTGAGATACCCCCGCTGCAGATGGCTAACAAACACCTCCTGTGAGAGACTTTGTAGATATCCACAGTTTCTCACGGTAGTTTTCTGGAATGCTGGCTGCGCTCTATCTAAACTTCACCAGACGGCCGTCCGACTGGCTGACTTTCAGAAATTCGATGCTTCTGCCTGTAATATCACATTACATTAAAATGATTCTGTTTTTGCCGCAGCAAATCTATCATTCTGCAGCTGCCCTGCATGAAGGAGAGTTACCATATGCTGCTAAAGGCTGCTGTCGGCTGCTTAGTGGGGGTGATGAACTTGAGATGGCTGTCAGGGGCTTGTGTGTGTGTGTGTGTGTGTGTTTAAAAGGGAGGCATATGTGGCTCAGCAGGAGATATGAAGAGTCACAGCACGACACAAACAGCGCCGGTAAGTGTTGACAGCTGAACGTGTTCCTCAAGTGTTGACGGGAGCAACGCTGACCGCGGTTAAAGGTTAGTAAGTGTTAACTGGGTGTTAGTCTTGCATAGCCTGAACTGCAGACCAATGGCAAAGACTCTGGACTCTGGACCCATGAGGCTGTTTAAATTGCTGTGTAAAGTAACCAATCACAATACGTTTTTCAGTTGGGTCATTAAAGAGCGTGAAACACACAACAACTGGACATCCTGTAGAGTTCAACCAATCAGAACGTGACTTAGAAACTCCTAGCTTCTGGTAACATATGCCATCACTTCTGTTTTTATGAATGGGGAAAACTGCAGCGCTCAATATGGACACTCCAGTGAAGGAAGTCCCGCCTACTAGTAGAAAGAGCCAATCATCAGTCACTAAATCGTTCTTGAGGGAGGGGCTGTCTTTATGCAAGCGCTGTACCTGAAGCCAGGTGGACAAACCTAAACAATATTTGAGCTTAAGAAATAAGAATAGATGTTATAGGTTATAGCTGGACAGAAATGTGTTGTTTTAGACAGATATCTGTGTTCCTTCATAGCAGACCGGAGGTGTGGCAAATATGACACTGAGTGTCTCCCTCAAAGGGTCTCTGGCCATGAATCAGACATTCAGTCATCGGTTCATGCGTCTGAATGTGAGCTACTGCTGCACAGCTCGTGTAAGTAAGCATGGATGCTGCGATAAATGTTTCTCTTCTCTCTTTTCTCTCTTTTATCTTTGGTTTCTGTCAGTGACACCTTCATGGAAAATCATCTTGGAGTGTCTTTTAAGATATGAAAGATTAAATAAAAGAAATAACAGTTGCTTTCATACAGTTAGAGCTTCACCTGTAATGACTCTTTCTAGAAAAAGTTTACATTTAATTGCAGGTGATAAAACGGAGGAAAAATGTCTTGGTCTTACATTAAAGCACAGACCGAGTCATATCCAGAGATCACAGATCATCACAGATGACCCGGGGTGGTCTCTACTGACCTAGCAATGCCGTAGCAACTAGCCGCAACACCCTAGCAACCACTTACAACACCTTAGCTTTAAGGCGGTAAGTTTTAGAATTAGTGAAAATTAAGTTGACATAAAAAATTGTTGTTTCATGTAGCCATAAATATTTCAATGCATACGAGTATAAATTCATATTTCAGATGGGATTTTAAAAAACATGTCTGTGTTTCCATGCCAACGGTTGATTAGCTCAGCAAGTGGTATGCTAACCTGAGGTAAGCTGATGGATGAGCTTCTGTGCTGGTATACATGAGTTAAGCGTTGCTGAGTTGTGTGTGTAAGCTGGTTAACAATGATTGATACCTGCTCGGTTTATAATGGATGAGAGACTATTGGACTAATTCAGCATGCAGGGGTTTGTATTGACAATACAGTTTATACCGTTTCTGAGCTGTTCCCACATCAGTGAGAGGGTTCTGCTCATTTGTGCATCTAATGTCCTTATGGACTAGATGAGGAGAGACGTTCTGTTAACCAGAACATGTACCAGTTTGTTTTCCGCAACGGTTCCTACATTAACATCATAACACTCACATAATAGCTGTAGCAGAGGTTATTTTAAACGTTCTGTATGTTATTTAAACTACACAATGCAATTAAAGAAATAAATTCTGTTTGGATTTAAATGACTGTGTTATTTGTAAAACTGGTGAAACTGCATCATTTGTAGTTACCTTAAATCTAAACCACCGTTAGTCAGTATTATTAGTCAGTATTATCAGTCAGTATTATTAGTCAGTATTATCAGTCAGTATTATCAGTCAGTATTATCAGTCAGTATTATTAGTCAGTATTATCAGTCAGTATTATCAGTCAGTATTATTAGTCAGTATTATCAGTCAGTATTATTAGTCAGTATTATTAGTCAGTATTATCAGTCAGTATTATTAGTCAGTATTATCAGTCAGTATTATTAGTCAGTATTATCATCAGTCAGTATTATCAGTCAGTATTATCAGTCAGTATTATCAGTCAGTATTATTAGTCAGTATTATTAGTCAGTATTATCATCAGTCAGTATTATCAGTCAGTATTATTAGTCAGTATTATCAGTCAGTATTATCAGTCAGTATTATCAGTCAGTATTATCAGTCAGTATTATCTAATAGCCTGTGTGAGTTCTGTGTGATGTCATGGCTTTATATGCTGTTACCCAGTGATGCAACATTCAGACATTTTAAGTGTGACTTTACAGTCCAGATACTTTCTGCAGCTGCTGTACATGTGGAATATCTTCATACTTTATTTCACCCTTTCTTTGAATTCTTGTCACAGTTTCTCTGTTGTATTAAAATCAGTGTGAATTTCTCCCAGCGTGGGACTTAATGAACAATACTGTGTGACATGAAAATCAAACGTATTGATTTGACATGCGGCTCACTATAGCTTTAAGATATTGCTTTCATTATTGTTGAATTAGTGATGCAGGCTTTGATGTGTTTTATCTTGGACCACACGCGTGCGATTGCTGCAAAGGATGCTGGGTAACACTTGAACTGAACGTTACAGAGCGTTCATCTAATGTTACTACACGCTACACACAGACACTGTGCAGTTGTGGCAGGAACTCAGCTAACAGTGGCTTCATTAAACTTCAGAAAACATGAAGAAAAGTTAGAAGACTATGGAATTATTGTCCAAAGTATATAGTTAAATAATGTAATTTCAAATTCATAATAATATTTTAAATTATTTGTGCCTCTCAGAATAAGTGATTTGACTCCAGACACATCCCAGACACAGTTTTAGGTTGTGTGAATGTTTCTGGTAACAAAAATAAAAGAAAGGGGTTATTGTAAAGGTTCTGCAAACGTACAACATTCATTTTTAGACACTGTATTAATGCTAAAGTTGTTTCATTGGGTTTTGTCTTTAAAACATTGTGCTATTTACTAATTGTAATGCAAGAATGTTTTTTATAACTCTGAGAACATCCCCTGTTGTTTGGGTCAGAGTGTGTGTGTGTGTGTGTGTTTATTGCAGTGATGTTTGAGTGTCTATAATAGAAAAGTATCTAGTGTTTTGAGTGCTATGGTGTCTCTGTGGAGTCTCACCATGATTGATGCTGGCAGGTTAACAGATGCTTCATGCTAACAGCACAGCATTTCTCACAGGGCGACTCTTTCACGCCTGTAAACAACCGCCACTTTTCACTTCTACCTGTTTGAAAGCTTGTAGGAATTCTTTTTGTCAAATGCGTTACTTCCAAAGTGTTTTTTTTTTTGCCTGTGGTTTCTTCAAAATAAGTGTTACTTGGCTTTGGGTATTTCGGATATTTTGTTATCTAACACGGTGTCGTATTATTGGTCCACCAATATGGGCTCTTATTTGGTGTTATACCAACACTTCGGCTCAATGTTACCTGTCAAATTTTAAAGGTAGTCGAGGCAATTTCAGAGAGACTAGCAACAACAAGTTATCCTAGAAAGCTAGTTTCACAGCTCTCCAAAGCCACAAATCCTGAAAAACACATAGCATACATAGTTTGACATGACATGCTATCATTGCATCATGACCGAATGCAACGATTGAACAAACATTTTATGTTTAAAGATATATATATATTTAAATAAATGGAAATAATATAAATGTGTTTTCACACAGATGATGACGGCTAAAGCACCTGTCAACGGATTTTCTTCTGGAAAATTGTTCTGCTTTACACGCTTCCCGTTCACCAAAGGCGACAAATTGCTTGGGACTCGTTTAATCGTCCAGCGTTTACTGGAGGGCTTTCGAAGACTCTGTCCTTTTCTGCCCCATCAGGAACGGCGAGGAAAGAAAAGATAAGCCACCAAAATCGGGCCTTTCTCCCTACATAGGCTCTCAGCTCTCAGATAATTCCCCTCTGGAGACGCATTCAAAGCAACAGGACTTAGCCGGGCACACGGAGGCTGGGCTGCAGGAAAGCTCGTCTCGGAAACGCTCTAACAGATGAATTGCTTAATCAGAGGTAAATTGCTGGCAGGATGTGGAAGCCTGTGACGGGATTGGTTTGTTGAGGGAGAACAAAGCCGGCACTTCCTCCAAGATTAGAAGAGGAGGTGCGACCTTCACGCGGGAAGCAGAGCTCTACAACAGCTCACGACCCTGAGAAATCCTGCCAGCAGTGGAGGCCAGTTCCTCCAGTGATTCTCCACAACATCTGAAATCATTCCCTTTAGTGAGTTATAGCAGCACTGAATGTTACTGAAATGTTATTTGTCTAAAACAAAAGTGAGGGTTTAATTATTGCCACATATAACTGTTTAAATGTGAGCTTTTAGCTTTTCAGCCGTTTCTAATGTTCTACTGATGGTGAAAAGACGCGTTAAGCAACATTTTTAAAACATTTCAGGACTTTTTATTAATGCTTTTCATCACACAAGGGCCTTGGAACATTTTTTATTTCATGTGATATTTGCGTCTGTGGCTGTTTATGAGCTTTTATCCGGTAAAATCCAGCTGCCTGGTTAAAAAAATATCAAAGATACATCCATATTTATTTATTTGTGCTATAAAAATATACCTCAAACCTTGTGCCTTGTTGAAGTGTTTCTGAAAACTGTATTTCACATGGAATATCAGTATTTCACCATGTTAAAGAAACATGAGGGTGTGTGTGTAGAATGACAGAGTTTTAAAGACGTGGTTGAACTTTTCCTTTAAAACTAACCTTGACAGTTACAAAACAGTAAAAACCTGCAAAATATTCAGCAGCTTTGACTGACTGTAATTTTAGGACTAAATGGCTTCGTGTTCCTCAGAGCGGCGCCGGATCCAGATGGGGAGGTTAGAACCCGAATCTGGGACTTTTGGCTCTGGCTGCTGTATAGAGGAACCTGAGGAAGATGAAGGGAACTTTGAAGTCTCATTCAGAGCTCCGTTTGATCTCGCCGCGTTATCCAGCAGCAAAGATGGATTTTGGTGGTAAAAATTTGCAAAAGCAAAAACATACAGAGTTCAAATGTTTTGTGCTTCCTGTACCTTATTAAAGATGTTCACAAATAACAGCCAACCTGACAAACATGAGAACAGGAAACATTCTCAAAATGTTTGCTAATTCTCTCAAAGTGATCAAAAACATCATTGCAGTAACGTTAGTAAAACGTTTTAAAGGTTATATATTATTTATATTACAGTTGTTATTTTAGAAAAATTACAGAATTAAAAAAGTTTGAATAACGGTGAATAACATTAATACAACATCTAGAAAACAGGATGTTTTGAAATGAAAAATTAGGGGCTCTTATGGCATTGTATTGATTTTGCTGTAGCTGTGTTTAGCACTGTAACACACAGTCTGCCATGTTTGCAACCTTCCCAGGGGATTTGATCTTCAACATTTTTTCTCTGTTTCTTACAGAAAAGACGAGTGATTGCAGAGGATCCCTGAACGCTTTTCTCCTCCAGGCTCTTGGCTAGTTATTCTTCTTAAATAAACAGTTTTTGGAATTGCATTTGGGAATTATACAGACAGAAGAAGAGGAGAGCTGAATAAGTGAGAGATAAAACTGTGTGTTTATCGTTGCCTCACATTTGTGCCACGACAGGGTCGCAACTAACAGGAATGTTCTCAGAATGTTCTCTATATGACGTGGTATTAAGTATGAGGCTTGGTTAGAAGAACGTTATACAAACGCTTCTGAAATTCTCAGTTTTACTCTAAATTACAAATTCTGTGACATTCTAAAAATGTTCCACTTACAATTTAAGGATAAAGTTTTTGATGTATGTTACATATAATGTAAAAAAGCGTATAGTAAAATGAGTGCGAGAAGTTTTAAAGAATGTTAGCCAATATTCTGAAAACGTTTCCTTTTAGTTGGGATACATGGGTGTAGCCTGAGAGAGAGAGAGAGAGAGAGAGAGAGAGAGAGAGACGTTGCTGTAGGACTGAGTGTCAGACTGAAATGAGATGAATGTGGGGAGTGAAAACGATGGTAATTTATTTTCTTGTGTTTTCTTTGCACTTTTATTGGATGGCAGATTCAATTAATCCCCAGAGAGACAGCGAGAGATGCAGGAAACACAGAGATGAAGTTTATTTTACCGCACATCATGACAAATTGAAACATTTGTCTCAGGAGCATCCGTGTCTCTCTCTCTCTCTCTCTCTCTCTCTCTCTCTGTGGGGCTGGTTCTGTGCTGACAGACGACAGCAGTCGAAAGCTTTAAACGTCACTGAGAGATGTTTTGGCACAGCACTTGTGTGTTGTTTGTTTTCTATTCACATTAGTCACTTCAGGTGTTTGTCTGTGTTTGGCTGCAGTCAGGGAGACAGTTGTGTGATCTTACAGACGCTGCCTGCAGCTTTAATGACTTTCTCTCCATATCTTTAGCCTGGGACACAGACCTCCAGTTCACAGACACTCTGACCAGCATGTAACATCAACAACCAGTTTGTTTTCATTACACTGGAGCCTCCAAATGAAGTGTCTTGAGTTTATTATGTACTTCTGACACAAACCCAAATCTTCTTGCATCATACACATGAATTTGTAGATAACGTCAAAGCAAATTGTAAAAGATGTGTAGAATAACTGAAGCATTTAATATGTTGCAGGATTGGGGAAACTAAACGGCGCATTGGTCCAGATGTACAGCAATACATTCTGCGTCTGCAGCAACAAAACTTCTGCTGTTCTGACGCCGCATGTTGCTGAATACAGATTATTCTACAGGTCAAATCAATGAGGCAGAAACGGGTGTGAAAGGGGTTTGTGGAGAGCCAGGCAAATACCTGCCAATAATGTATTTACTGTTTGTGCATCATTATTTAATATCATTATTTGACGTGTTTCTGTAGCTCAATTTTTACACCTGCAAAACTGAAGCAATGGTTTTGATTCCCAGGAAACACATATTGTTAAAACATATTCATCGAATGCACTGTAAGTATCTTAGATAAAGGCTTCAGTCAAATGCAAAAATAATATTCACTGTTCACTGCAAAACATGTTTGAATTGTTTTAGTACAAATATCTAACCAGGAAACAAAACTGTGTGAGATAACAGGTCTGTTTTTTCACAGTAATATTGTTTTTTAATAATGAAGTGAGGTAAGTTTTGTTACCCCTGAGCAGTTTTGTGTTGTTTTAAAGCATTTATCTTTTAGTAAGTTTATTGAGGTTTATGGTAAACAGTTTCTTACTGGGAAAAATAAACTTAATTCAACGTATGTTTTTGAAAACAAGCCTCATTATCTGACAGGATTTGCTTCTGGATAAACAAACATCAGAATAACAAAAACACTGATTAAGTAAATATATGTAGGAAATAAAAACATATACTGACTGAACAAACAAAATCCTACAGGAAAAACTGATGGAACCATGATGTCATGATATTGAAAAATAAACTATTAACCAGCACATCTTTTCTCTCTCTGCAGAGTTTTCGTTTGCAGATCCGCTGTTTGCTAGCCTGGGCCAGGCGACGCTGAATGTGGCGGTTATAGCATCTCTGGATTGTCTGGAGTCAGGAGTCTGAGATAAACATGAAGCTGCTCATTCTGTCTGTCTGAAGCTGCCAGCGTCACACAGCAGCACCTGACAGGAGTTTATGCTAAACATGTTTTCCAGCCTAAAATCACTTTGTTCTGCCGCATCCTGCTTCCCCCGAGTCTCTGAGCAACAATTTGTAAACAATTTACAGACAGGCTAGCAACAGCAAGCTAGTGTTGCAAGCGTTAGTCCCGCCCTCTTTTCAGAGCGACCTCAAAATACATAGGCAAGTAGGACCGGTTCATTCAGACCGGATGCAATGATTGGACGAACATTTTATGGTCCTGCTCCTTACGGTAAAGATGCATGAATATGTTTAGAGCATTATTCCCAGTGATGCTGTCAGGATGTGATGAGACTGTGAGAACAAACCATGTGAAATACAATGATGAACATTTCAAGCTAACTTTCTTTGCACTTGTTTTGCCTTATTTTCTCTCTCTGGCTGAGGTATGGCTGATGGCCTGAGGGTCTCGTCAGGGTCCCTGTAGTGGCTGATAAAGGGTCCAGCGGCTGCAGGCATCACAAGATTTCACACACAGAGCTCCTCGCATTCAGCACGGATTCCAGCAGTTTCCTCATTCAGTCATGCTGGAACGAGGGCAGAAGGGATTTTGACCCTGTGGAAATCAGAGTGAAATCACTTCCCGACAGGAGAAAATGCGTTCAGAGAGAGAGAGAGAGAGAGAGAGAGAGAGAGAGAGAGAGAATTCACACTTACTCTTCAATCTAAATTCTCAATTAGTGATTTAGCAGAAGTGTAAATCTGAGCCGTCAGATCAAACAACAGAAATCTGACATCGTACAAATCAGAGATAAACTCACTGTTTAACTAATGCCATTGTCTCGATTCCTTTTAACAGTTGAGACCAGTGGGATATCAAAACCATGAGCTGAGACGGAAAAAACTGTGTTCAAAACACAGACACAGAGGTGAATCTTTAACACAGAGAGAGAGAGATACTATAGTCAGCTCAGTAAATGTTCTGCTTATATTGGAGAGAGAGGAGTTTTTGAATTCCGTTTTATATTTTCTATTGTCTCTCGTCTGAAAGGAATGAATAATACACAGAAGCGCATGATAAAAGCATGAGAAACTCTTGTGAAATTCAAGTGCAATCCTTCGCTCGCCAGCGTGTCGACGCGTTTGCCTGCGACGCGTTCGTGTGCTCAGACGTAACAGCCTGATCCAAATGTAACAGGACAGCTACAGAGGGTGTGAATGTGGCTGGTGTGAAACGCTCCTGTACCTTTAAGGTTTCTTGTCACGCTTCTCAAGCAAACATGAAATTAAGAGACATTCCCTACAGCTCCAGTCAAATCTGGGTTTGGAAGATCTGCTTAAAAAATCTGGAGTAGATCTTAGAACAGAAAATATATAGAAGAGTTCATGTGTCATTTATTGTTGTAGGAAACTTTCACTAATGTTTCCATTAAGTGACACAAATGTTATAAAGTTTTTTTGAAGGTTCTAGTGACAAAACGGACTGTGATTGTTTTATAGTAGAATGTTTTAAAACATCACAGAATTAAAAATGTATATAACGTTTTAAAGACTGAACGTTTGAAAGTTCCTTCAACTTGTAAACAACGTTATTTTTAATAACAACGTTTTTGTTATTGAATGGAAACATTAGGGAAATGTTCTTACCACCTAAAATTGTTGCTGGGCTGTGCCAAAAGTGCATAATTAAGACTCATAGAGAGGCTTTCACCATTAAGCTGTCCACTGACAGAACTCTGTAAAAGGTTTTAATGTCACAGGCAGCGATTGCCGCCACTTTCATCTCCATTTGGCCAATCTCAGCATCACACGTACTGGATGGACCTGCCGGCCTGGATTGTACAGTAGAACACACACACACACACACACACACATACACACACACACACACACACACACACACACACACACACACACACACACACACACACACAGAGAGAGCTAATGGCTGCTCACCGTTAGATGGCTATTTCTTATCAATACTAATTGCATGGGACTGACAGAGATAATTGTCTTTTTCTCTGACTCATCCTGTATTTTCTGGCCGCAGCGAGAACAGATGAGGAAAGCGTTTCATCAGGGTTTTGCTTCTTAATATAAGAGGCTCTTGAAAAGCTGGAGGTAAAAAGGTTACAGCACTAACTCCTCAAACAGAAAGGTTGTTGAATTTCTTGTTCACACTCATTTAATTTTAAAACCATTTTCTGTTCTTTCCTTTCTAGTTAATGAAAGACGACGTCGCTTAAAACAAACACAAGGCTTGGATCTGACCAATCCACACAACGGCATAACGCTCTCATAGCGAATCAGAAATGGGGGCGTGTCCATCAGCTGACTGTGCTGTACTGTATGTTTAATATTTTGAGGGCGGAGCCACAAGAGTTGGGATGTTTTTGGGAGTTAATTTCGCTGCGTTTATATTTTGTGTTAGTAACTCTTCCTGCCAGTGTCACGTGTTGTATAGAGCAACGTGTTGTATAAACTACCGTGTACAGGTGTGTAACTGCGTATGAGAGTCAGTACAGGCTGTATTTTGAGTGAAATTTTTCTTTAAGTTTGTGTGTTTTAATAAAGATGTCTTCTGCCTCATGTCTGTCTCTGATTTAGGATCAAAGCAGTGAACTGACTGCCTTATAACTTAGAGTTAGCCCAGAATTATTTAGCTCTACAAATGAGCCATAAGAGACATGCATAGATATTTAAATAAATAAAACATATATGGAACTGAGCCAATGAAAAAATGTATTTTCTTTTTCACACTTTGCAGTGGCAAAGGTCTTCTTTTGAGGGTTTTTAGCAGATAGCATTGAAAATGTTGCTATAGAAAATGAGACCATCTGTTTAATTGTGCAGGAAGTGATGTGGTCGTGAGGTAAAAAACATGTTAATAATGAACCTGTTCTTTCCTGAACAGACAGAAAATCTCTTCGAGCTCCTACAGTGAGACCCTTAGATGCTGCCAACAGGACAGAGTCATAAACAACATGTGCAGTAAATTAATGTCAGAAAATGTGCTGCTGTTTCTGACTCTTGTTTCATTGTTTGTGTGTTTAATTTTAGGTAACTTCTCTCTTTTTAAACGCTCAGCAAACTGTGCTGCGTCATCATTTGTGGTGTCCTCCGCACACGCGATCGCTAGTGATCTGTGACGCGTGTTGCTCTCCGGAGACACAGATAATCCGGCTGCGTGTCTCGAACCCTGACGCGCCCCCTTAACCAATCAGATAAGCGCATGAGTGCATCCAATGCGCATCATCAAATGCATTTGTAATTTACTGATAAACCCCGTCAGGCCTGTTGTGTATTTATGATGACAATATAAATGAGTTCTGCTTCACCTGCCTCAGAAGAACCGATGCAACAGACACGACACGCAACATTTGATGCAGATGAATATTGTCCTTTGATGACTTTATTTCTCAATCAGGTGGCGTTGAGTGGCGCTGCTGTACACATGGTGGGCACTGATAGTGTCAGTGACTGTAATTCAGCCGGTCGGGGGCGATTAGGGGTTCATATGGAGCGTGACCGTCCAGGCCAGACCATCTGCTCCAGGTTTCCAGCTAACAGGGAACGTTCTCACAACGTTGGTTAAAGTTTCTTTACAGCTATCCAAAGTTCTTGCAGTAACGATAAATATCATGTAAGTTAAGAAGTTAGTGAACATTTTTCAAGCGATACAGAATTAAAACCAGACAATAAGGTTAATACAATGGCACATTTTTAAAGTAACATTTTTAATATTTCGTTCCTGAATTAAAACATTAGGGAAACGTTCTTACAACCTAGAATTGTTAGCTGGGTTTTCTGTGTTTATACAGTAGACAGTTCTGTGGAGTCCAGACTTTCAGATTGAATGTCATTATTGGACTAATTCTGTTTGTCTACATTTACAGGCCACAGCCTCAACAATCGTCTTTGTGAATCAGGAATGCATGAAGTTTCCAGAAGAAACGGCTATAAAGGATGAATAATTAGAGGTTCGGTATCGGAAAGAAAGCTCACATTAAACACCGGCCCACTGGAATCGACTCTTCCTGACATGCCATAAGCTACAGGCCTAATGTAAATAATTAGTTCTTTCCCAACACTCCAATAATGAGACCAATAAAAAGGAAAATGGCTGTATGTGTATTTAAGGCTGGTCATAAAATCAGAGTGAAAGAGGCACAAGGGTGTCCTAGCGGGACCTGCACGAGTGTGTTGTGTGTTAAGCAGTGTTGGGGAAAGCTGCTCTGAAACTGGCTTCCCGGAGCTTCAAGCTAGTTTAAAAAATACCTGGTTAAAGTTAAAGCTTTTGTCGTTTGAATCATTAAATTGCAGGTTATTTGACATACCCTTCTTTATTTATGCCAAAGTCAGGGTAAGACAAACGTGTGATAAAATGTCAAACACATGGACACTAGCGAGACAACAAAAAAAGATGAATGTGACGCACGAGCAGAAACGTAACTACACACACCTTCTGTAGCTGTCAGAACATGTTCAGGCCGACTTTCAATTAAAACGTTAAAATAATTGAAAATAATTATGAACACCATTAGAGGAGAAACGCAGTAATGGGGCCGTTTTTTAGTTTAATTGTTCTTAGTTAGTGAAAAGGTCATAGACCCCCCCCACCTCAATACTTTGTCTTTGAAAGCAGTTTAGTAAGGGTAAGGTGGTTAAACACTGGTGACAGGTTAGAGCTGGAGCGCTTTGCCCACCAGCTTCAGCTGGTTGGTTAAGAGCAGAACAATTTAGTTTGAACGGGTTGCAGAGGAGACGAGTTTTCTGGTGGGGTGCAGACCCTCATGTTTTGGAGCTGCAGGCGGCTCATTTGCAGTGTGTGTGTGTGTGTTGTGTTTTCACAAAGAGAGACAGTTGCTCTCACACACTTGGTTTCATTTCTGAAATGTGTAAAATATCAAAGAGACGACTTCTGTCATCGTATAACAGGCAGAAAAACAGCTATTTATCTTTTCCTCTGAGCATCTCTGATCTTTATATTTGCATGAGCAACAACATCCTTAAACAACCTTCAAAAGGCCCAGACGAAAGTTTCTGGTTGTCAGACTTGTAACGTTTTATGCGATTGTTCTTGAGGAGATTTGAATGTTACACACTTTTGGAACGAGGGGCGTTACACACTGTGTCCTGCATTAAAGTCTTCTTCAAATAAATTAGTTTTCATCTGTCCTTGTGCTGTCTGGATTAATCCAGCCAACAGGGAACGTTCTCACAACGTTAATAATTCTCTTTACAATCTCAATGTTAGTAAAAAATATATTACTAAATATATTACTAAAAATATATCACTATTTTGTCATTGTCAAGCGTTCTAAAAATGTTAGCATACAAATGCTAAGTTGAATTGTTGGTTGATTATCTTGTTTTGCTTTGTGATCACATTATTTTCTTGACAATTAAATTAAATAAAGTACAAATATAAGTTTATAACAAGGCCGTTTTGTTTGTACTGCATCTCATTTATGAAAACTTTAATAAGAAACACAATATTGTGTCAGGAGTGCATTATTGTTATTTTTAGTCCTGTAGTTTTAATGAGAGGCTGAAACAAGCTTAATTGATGTAAAATAACATCAGGATAACATGAAATCTGTGGATGGTGTTTAAAACAGGCTTGTGTGTTTTTTTCTCCAGGATTTTGGAGGGATATTCATCTCACCCACATCTGAAGCGGAGCTCCAGAGGAGCTGAGCTGAGGGAATTTTTGATGTGTGCGTTCATGAGGAGGTGTGAGGGAGCGCTGTATATTTAAAGACATTAATTGAACATCCTTCTTCATGCCGGCTGGCTGACACTGTAGCCTGTGGTCACAGCCGGCACCGTCCTGAATTATTCATTTACTGCCTTTCCACATTATTTGCTGAAGGTCTCAGGCTGCATGCGGTTCTCCACCTCCCGCCCTGTTCTCTTTGAGCGGAGCTCATTATTCAGCGGTTCTGAGCGGCGAGGGGAGGAGATAAACAGCGTTTTCAATGGGAGACACTGAAAGCTTAATTAAAAGCAAACACAGGGTGTGTGTGAGGCTGTGTGTATCTGTTGTCGGGCTAATGGCTGTACAGAAGGACACAAACTCAATCACACTTATTATTATTATTATGTTCTGTGGTTGTGTGTGTATTTACACATTAGGGGCGAGACCTCGGATGTTGATATTGTTGTGAAATGTGCTTCTCTTTTTCATTCTGCAACACACATATACATCAGCTAACAATTTTATGTTAAAAAGTAATGTAAAAGTGTTTCTCTAGCTAAACATCTCCAAAGCGATACTGTCTCAAGAAGTTAAATTGCGCTGGTATTTAGACTTATTGTTCAGAGAAACAAACATTTTTTGTTCATTTTTCTTGGCAAATTGGAGAAAGAGCAATTCAGTGAAAACTGTTTCATTTCACATTTTGTTCAATTGTTGTTTAAGCAAGTAGAATTTAACACTGGAAAAACTTTCTGGGCCATTAATACCAGCAGCTGACAGACTGTTGAATTCAGATTCAGCTTTATGTCTTTCTCACTAAAACTGATTTCTCCCACCGTGTGTACAGCACTAAAACTGTTTAGTTATGCCCTTTTATTCAGACAGTTAGTTACCTGGACAGTTGTTAAGATAGCGATTACCATTGAACTGAGACCATTTATTAGGAAGGTTTTGAGGACACCAGCAGATGATTTTTTTGGAAAGACTGGCCAAGCAAATCAGAATGATGTGTTAGGATTGTGGGAAATGAATCTAAAACGATGGTTACTGTATTAACATATGTTCCACTAACAACTTTATATTGTAAAGTGTTTTAATATACAATATAAAATGTAAAAAACTGTTAGGAACGTTAGCCAATGTTCTGAGAACGTTCTCTGTTCGCTGTATTGTCATTCAAAGCACATTCTAAGTGACATTCTGTGAATTTATGACTTTATGTTTGGCATGAATAAAATTAAATAATGTTTGCTTGTTTTTTTGCCCCCCCAACATTCACCCTCTTTCTGCCTTATTAACATAGTGTTGTGAAAAATAGGAGAGTGAAACAAAATTAAATCTTTGTATTAAATCAGCGGCTATGGACATCACTCAATCGATATACACTGCACTATCTGTTCCAGCCGAGCGCACAGGCCTGGGGTAAACTATTAGCTTATTACAAAAGCAAATCACTCGGCAGAATTAATTTTCCTGTGAAAATATGAGGCACTGCGAGGAATTAAAAGCTATAAAGCAGTAAGATGCCCTCCTGAATTTGCCTTATACAAATTTGTATCGTCACCATGACGTGAGACTTATGCAACGCTTTATAAATCCAGTCAGTATTATCAGAGGTGTTAATGCAATTACAGACGGCTGTAGAATATGCTGAAATCGACCAGCCCTTAATAAAATAAGTGTTTTTATGGTCCCAAAGTGTATTAGGAACCAACTTCATTTATATGCATATTGATAAAGTACGATGCATTTAAACATGCATTTAATAATTAGTTGTTTGGTAAAGATCATACGATTGTATAGAGGCAGCTATAGGGGTCCACACTCACTGTATACAGCTATAGGGGTCCACACTCACAGTAAACAGATATAGGGGTCCACACTCACAGTAAACAGATATAGGGGTCCACACTCACAGTAAACAGATATAGGGGTCCACACTCACTGTAAACAGCTATAGGGGTCCACACTCACTGTAAACAGATATAGGGGTCCACACTTACAGTAAACAGATATAGGGGTCCACACTCACAGTAAACAGATATAGGGGTCCACACTCACAGTAAACAGATATAGGG
>JBAJNP010001734.1:0-56600 GCA_036877545.1 Yasuhikotakia modesta
TTTATTAATGTAAATTAATGATAAAATATACAATAAAACGATTGTTTATCATTTGTTTAAGTTAGCTAACTGAGCATTAACAAATGGTAACAAAAACAATTTCGCAATTTTAAACCTATTTTAGTAAATGTTAGAATGAACATTAAACAAATGGCTAGTTTGCGCCAACTACCTCACTACACATTTTGAAAGTCTTCGTCTAACACACCTGATTCAACTCATCGGCTCATTAGTAAAGACCACAGGACCTGAACTGACCTGAATGCAGTGCCATGGGGGAGGGAGAGCAGAACAGGGAGAGAAGCTTTCAATAGTCAAATAAAGACAGCTGTTACTTCCTGTGCAGTTATTTACAACACTGGAGAGGGTTTAAGCCCATGAGAAAACAGATGCCATTCACAGATTCTCTGGGAATTACAAAGTCTACAAGAATCCAAATCTTAATAAGAAAAAGCTGTTTTTAATTAGACATGGTCCCACGGTTTTTACATTTATACTGAGATCCAATGACCGAACTGAACTTTAATATCAATAAAAACCTTTAATATGATGGTAAAATGTGCTTTTTAAAGCAATAAGCCATTGCCTTATTACTCAGGCTGATGACACTGGTGAACGGATTGACTGGTGCACTGCAGCAGAAATCAATGGAAAATTAGTAGCGGATTAAACAGCCTCACAGGTGATTGATGACAGATGTCCATATTAAAGCACAACTGGAACTATAGCATTAAGCCTCACAGTTATCAAAGCCAGAAAAGCAGCTATGCTTTGATTCGAGCATTCTTACTGTCCTCAACCGTACAAGAAAACATTAGTCTTAAACCAATATGAATTGTGGGTAAAATTAGTTAAAAACATCTATTTGTGATGCACTTATATTGCTGTTACAATGCCTTTTAATTTGACCACTTCTGTTTGTTTCTCAATTTGCTTTTTAACATAAAATGACACCAGAACATATTAATTTAAACCAAAAGATGTTCATTTAAAACATTTTCTATAAAAATAATTAGTACAGATACTACTATGGGAAGGGAAAATGGTACAAAAAAATCCTTATGTAATATACAAAATCTAAATCAAAAGTATAAACGTTTCACAGAATGACTGCACATCAAACTTACTGTAAGTTCTATGGACAGTTTGTGTCAATTACCACAAATTGTTTGAATAAACAAAAGGAACATGCAGTAATTGCATGTGCAGAAACATCTTCACAGCATTGTACAGTGGCTTGTACTGCACACTGTTTGGTTTGTTTTAACATATTTACTGACTTAATAATAATGTTAATAATGATAATAATGCTTTATAATAATAATGTTAATAATAATGCTTAATAATGTTAATAATAATCATGCTACAAGCATACCACAGACGCTGTCAACAGCGCTTTGTACTAAACCTAAATTAATTCATTAAAATATATAAAATAAAAATAAGTCATCTACAAATTAAAAGTCATATTAAATTCTCTATATGCTAAAAGACTGACCACTCCGCTGGCCTTTTTTTCCCTCCAGCAGAAACGAAATTACAGTTTCCAAGCGCTGTTTTTTAGATGGTCCCTTGCGGTCGTACCGCCTAAAGTAAGAGGTTGTTCCCATGGAAATGGCATCAAGCTGCTCGCTTAGCAACCAGCTCACCCAGATCAGACAGAGGATGTTTATTACAGTCAACAGGAGAACCCAGGCCTCTCTCCCAGCGGCCGAGCCCCAGTCGGAGCGCTGCAGGTCCACAAGCTTCGGTTGGAGGTAGTACCCAGCACTGAAGATGAAGAGAAGGTGATTCAATACCATGGCCATGAGGAAGAGGATGAAAACTCTGTGGTTGCCCCGCCCCACACACTGATTGAGGAAGAGGCAGTGGTGGTCGTAGTCTTGGATGCACATGTCACACAGACGGCAGTGTTTGCAGTTGTCCACCTGGATTAGCTGTAAGCACATGAATCATACTTTTGAAATTATACAGCATGCATCTACTCTACTCTATGCTTTACAGGAGTAATTTTGTTAGCGTTTATATTTAATTTTACTACACTTTTTTACAGGTAAGCAATCAAATATATTCAGATCCAGTGGTGGGCAAAGCGCTCACCTCACAGTAAATACAGAATCTGTATGGGCTCTGGTTGGCTTCTAGCAAGTCTTCTATACTGGAAAACCGGGAATCAGTCTCGGCTTCAGTGAGCCGTCCTGGGTTCTGACGCAGAACTTTCCAAAAAATTCCAATGAGCCCGGAAAAAAGGACAAATGCAACGTGTAACAGGGTATGAGCTGGCCACAGACGTAAGCAGTTAAGGGCTCCTTCAATACAACATCCGATAGAATTAAAGCATCGCAAAGGTTGTGGGTTCGATCCCAGGGAACACAAGTACTAATAAAAAAAACATTTATACCTTAAATTCACTGTAAGTCATTTTGGATAAAAGCGTCTGCCGAATGAATAAATGTAAATCAGGAAAGGATATCAGGTAAAATCTTATAGAGAAAACAGGCTGAAGAATGAATGATGCCTGCAGTCAGTGTACCAAGGTAAACAGGGTTTGGTAACCTAGTGTCCAAACAGACACAATAGACTTAAGTTAGCGACATCATCATTTAGATAAGCAATGCAAACTCCAAACAGCCAATTATAAGCATCCAACCTCTGAAAGCTGCTCAGTCTGTGGTACCGTGACAAAATGACTTTTGCCAGACAGGGAAACAGCACTGCAGAGAAAATGCCACCATAATCCCCAAGAGCAGCAGCTATAATGAGAACAGCAACCCCGCTGAGGGACGGCAACATCAGCATCCACACATACATCACTGCAGAGAAGATAGTTTCATTAACAAACATTATTACAGCCAATGAATAGCATTAGAGCAAACACACAGACACACACAAGCACAGGCGCACACACAAGCACAGGCGCGCACACAAGCACAGGCGCGCACACACAAGCACAGGCGCGCACACACAAGCACAGGCGCGCACACACAAGCACAGGCGCGCACACACAAGCACAGGCACGCACACACAAGCACAGGCACGCACACACAAACGTACCATAAGAGTCTTTAGGCATCAGATCCTTTGGTCGTTTACTGAACTGTGTCATCATCCTGGAGAGTTGCTGATGTCTGTTATAAAGAGAAGATTTGATACATCATACGACATCATTCTGTTTAAAATGTATTCATGAACCAATTCTATGAACTTCATCTCAAATCTATGTTTTGTGTCCAATCAATTTCCAGCCATTTTGCTAAAGGGATCATTTGTGACAATACACAGAGAATATAATAAAGCATGAATTATTGACCTTATTTTCTTCCCAGTTTGCCTTATTCATAAACAGGTTCCTCAAAATTGAAAAAAACTTAGATTTTTCTGGTTTAATAGTATAAATCTTTTTAAATGAACTGAATATTGAACAAATACCTTATTATGTTAAAAAATATACTTGGTGCTATAAAACAAAGCTATACAGCTCTAATACAAAGCTTATAAAGCTATAATACTTGGTGAAAGCCTTAAGAATTGGCCTGTACATTTTCCATTGGTTCTCAACAGACCTAAAAGTATTCCCCAGATTACACAGGTCTAGTGGTGTGAGGCCAGTGTGGTTTTTCATGTGCAAAATGTGAAGTCCAGCACTCTTCATCAGTATCCAGCACACCTCAATCATGCCTTTCTCTGCGGCCACATGAAGCGCTGTTGCTCCCTTGTGGTCAACTGCTTCAGGTGCGCATCTCTGGCGAACAAAACAAAACGGCTGTGTTATACCAATGTGCTAATGGGAAACCTGCAGGCAAATGCACTGTGGGGTAAAAGAGCTTACGTTTGCTTTTACGAGATACTGGACAACATCAGTATTACCAGTGGAAGCTGCCAAATGCAATGGTGTGATCTGATAATGATCTGGATTGGAGAAACTGAACAGTCCGGTCTCCCACAGATACTGGATGGCAACACTGACAGGGAAAGAAAAAGAGAAAATATTATAGACAATATTCAAAGCGTGTTGCACACACCAAAACAATGAGTCTACTTCACAGTCCTTGCTTTAAAGTTCTCTGCTTTTCTCACAACACAAGAATGTTTTGTTTGTTAAACTTACATGCTTCCACCACAGACCGCGTGAAGAAGAGATGTTTTCCCTTGCTCATCTACAATCCTTAAATCGGCACCATGCTGCATCATTTTGTACATGATATGAATGTCGCCATTTCTGGTAGAATAACACAGTACAGTAAGATCTTTCGAGAAGCGATTATCAATGACAGATGTTGTAAATTAAATGAACTAGAAAAGAATGAATGCACAGATGAATGAACAGAAGATGGCCGCAGTCCCTCATACCTGCAAGCGAAGTGAAAAGGAGTTTGTCCTGCATCACAAGAGATGTTCGGATCAGCTCCACTGTTTAACAGAAGCTCAGCCATGGGCCGGTTTCCATGGAGAGCAGCAAAGTGGAGGGCAGTGAAACCTCCCCAACCTGGAAAAACAAGTTACTGTTTCTCAGTTCTGAGAAAAGGTATTTTTACAACTAACCAACAACTGAAGATGATGACGAACTCAATTGGAGTATAAGCATGAATTTAAAAGGTTGTGGATACATACAACAATGAAAAGTCTTTACGGTAAATAATTCACAAAACATACAATCCAAATTGAACTATATATACAATCTATCTGCAAGCCATTTATTGCATTATTATAGTAATGTACCAAAATACTACAGTTATGAATTTCGTCGTTTCTACTGTACAATTATTCAGAATCTCTATCTTTCTAATCTTTCTCCATTACAGTGACAGTTCAAATACAATAGTACCGTCGTAAACTCTTCAAAAACAAACTTTCTATTCAATGCAACTTATTTTGACAGGTCCAGGAAGCTGCAGGTCTCTGAATGGCAAAGGTGTACAGCATAATCTCTGTCATTATGTTTGACAGCGAATTACTTACAGTGGCTCTAAGACACTTAAGGCAAGACAGTACATTTACCTTTTTGTTTCAGGAGATCCCGATCCTGCTGTAATAAAGTGGAAACGCGATCGACTTCACCCCGTTGAATCGATTCAAACATACAACTTCCTGCAGCAGCCATATATTACGTCTCTTTTACACTATAGAAATATTGTGAGACTCATTATATGAGACAAAAATGGATTGGCGAAAACTTTACACCTGTTACACCGATCGCTCCGTTATATTTATACACCTCTTATCAAACAATCGAGCGAAACGATGAAGAAACGCAGCAACGTGATGTGCAGATTTGCAGAAGCTCCTCCTCTGAAAAGGAATGGCCTCAGTATTTGTAAAACAAAAACACAGCATTATTAAACAGTTCATATAAGGTGCTTAAGTACAATGATTGGCACAGAGCATCACATAGAAAATTGTCTCAGTAAGCTAAAAAATCGTGAAAATGCTTTCTTTCCGGATAATCATTCACGACTCTGATTGGTTTATCCTGACCAGCGCGGAGAAAAGTTACGTTGACCACATGTGAATACCTCCCCTGGATAAAGTCTGGATAAAACCGTACAGCTGAATAACACCGCCGGGAACTTTTAAAAGACGTTCAAATGAAATACAATGTAAATAGTTAAAAAGGGGATAAATGATGTTTAGACCTATTATATTTTACTATTCAGAGAAACATTTTGAAATGCTAGACCTCGCCTTGTTTCACACTTTGTTGCTAACTATTCCGCCAGCAGCACGTAACTTTAACATTTAAGCGTCTCAGTGACAACTTCAAAATATAAGCCAAATAAACTGATAAATATACGATATAAATACAAAATTCACATTCTTCTGTACAATAAGGTCGTTTAAGTTGCTACGTTGTTGTTGAATTACTTCGAGCAAATCCCCAGCTTCAAATAAGATCAATTTACGACTGAGCTCTATGTCAGTATTGCAAGGTAAGTGCATATGCATTTGTTTACTAAATTCATATGTTTGATCAGTACCAATGATGTTCCAGGCTATATATAGTATGATACATGTTAATGCATCTTTATATGATTTTATAAGTTATGTGATTTGGGGAAATATTTTCCCCATTGGTTTCCTCGTTGCGGAGTGTTTTGTAATATTAAAACCATCACATGGTGTCGCAATTGCTCAACATCTGAATTAAACTCCGGCGAGCACAGAGACGATTTACGTGCTTTCTCAGTTTGTTACGATTGGTTGGTTATAAACGTGATCTCCGTTTTCTTAATATTGACAAAATTCATTCTAGCACTTTATACAAAGCTACTTGAGCCCATATAACACATACACACACTTTACAAAATAAATCCCTTCTCGTTTTTTCATTAGGAAGTGAAGCACATGACAGGCACAGCTGATCTGATGACAGAGTTTCACGGTGTGCAAAGTTCAGACGCTCGGTGTAGTTTGTGGCTCAGTAGCTGTGGCTGGTAGTTTATGAGGCATGTCTGTGCTGGTCGTTCACTGAGTGCTGTGAGATGGGAAGTAAGAGAAAAGCTTGCTGTACCACCATAAATCCACATACTCATGCACCATCATAAACGAGGATGCCACCCACCAAACAACAGGTATGTGTCGGATTACAGACTGGTTGATCTGGTTATTCCGATGGGATTAATCAAGTTATTCCGCTCGGATTATTGTCAGGAGTTTAATCTACATTAACCTACATTAAACTACAGTGTGCGCGTGTGTTTGTTTGTTTTAAGTGCATTTACAACATAAATGACAATAACGTTAAATAACATTACAACACAACTGATGGTAACGCAATAAACAAGGAAGTTTGATTTATTTGTGTGACGTATGTTCCGTGCATTAGCAAATGTATTTCCCCTCATATTCTTCTGTTCCTTCTTTGCAATATGGCTTAAATTGATCAGGTGTTAACATCTAGTCACGGTAATCTTTACAGCAGTCAATGCTCGTGCGAGTCTGACAGAGAGATAATGTTGGTCCGCATGATCTGTTTGAATGTGAATGAACTGGAAGCAATGCGTCATTTCTTAAGGAATGTGAACAGTCTTCCCTGTAGCAAAACAAGCCTGCGCATTGACATCACAAGATCACACTTATATTTAATGTGAACAGCTGATCCTGAGTTGCAGTCAAAAGCTCCAACTTGCCTCCAATCTCAGACTTCATTTTGTTCATCTTTAAATTCATCTTTATTTTGCTTTTTGTTGCATATTTAAGGAGGCGATTGACAAAATGTTCAATTTAAGTATCAACCTGTTGGATGTTTATATTATACATATAAAGTTTATATTATTATTCAGATTACATTTTTTTTATTGTATATACTGTGGCGTTAAGTATATACTTTAAAAAATGTGCATTTTGTGATGTATTTTGCCTCATAATAGTGTTGAGTAAACGAACAATGAATCAGTTCATATGAATCTGCAGTGTGTTGATTCGTTGGCACAGCAGTTGCAAAACAAACTTCCCTGTTCTGTTCACTTCCCCGAAAAACAGTATTCAGTTTCATCAGATACAGATTCAAGAGAACAGATTTGATTGAGGTCTGTTGTCAGTGTGTTTAAATGTTAAACTTTTCTTTAAGGAGTCAGGTGGAGAAATGGAACGAATCAACAAGGAGAACGGAGAACTCAGTGTTTCAGGGGAGAGTTCAGAGAGCATAGAGCTGAAAACAGGACAGAATCATGCTGCGACAGACGGGAATCAGACAGCAGATGAGGATCCAGTTCTGGTGCTGAGAGATCAGCTTTCTCAACTCAGTACTGTAACCCAACAGTCACCAGAGCAGCGAGAACAAGTGCTCAATCGACTCCTGCTTCTGTTCATCCAGGTAACAGATGAAGAGACTTTAGAATAGTAGTGTACAAAAATAAATGAAATCTAAATAAACACTGGACTTTAACATTAATTTAGAGACACATGACTGAACTCTTATCACTCTCACAGAAATGCACTGCACCACAAAAACTCAAATCTTGCATTTTCTGTGTCTAAATTTCAGCAGTGACCTGTCTTCATAGAACCATTGATCTGTTTTGTAGCTGCATTGACAGACTCTCATGACCTACTGAGATGTTATCACCCTCACAGACTTAGTGTGCATGTGTGTGTGTAAGATACAGTGTTTACTTAACCGTATACTGGGTACAAATTCACACTCAGAAATAAGTGAAACCTCACATATCTGAGCAAAACCTCACAAATCTGAGCGAAACCTCCTTTTGGGACGTAATTTTATGTAGAAACAAAATGAAAATATAGAAAGTAAAAATGAAATAGTAAAAAAAGTAAAAATGTAGAACTATTTCTGTTAGGATTAGAGTGTGGGTTAGAGTTAAGTTTTATTGTTTATAACTAGCTGTATTTAAAAACAATAGAAGTCTATGGAATGTCCCTATTTAGACGGATAAGTAAATGTGTGTGGTGGGATTTACTCACGTGGCACTGATTACCACCCCTGCATTCCTGCTGGTATTTGACTAACTCTAGAGTGAAAAATAACACCCCACACACACACATTAAAGTCACACACAAGTCAGGCCTGAAGTTAGGAACGTTGGGTTAAATGCTTTCACGGTTTAGGGAAATGAACCTTTCACATGTTTCCATTTGATGTTCATGTTGTGTGTAAAGTTCTCATTTGATTACCTGTGTAAACATAAATATCTCAAACTATTCGTTGAAGCAGAAATAACACTGTTGCTTTTCAAAAGGTCTCAGAGAGCGACAGTTCCCTTGGTAATCTGGACCTCCAGGGTTTGGCACTGCAAGTCGGAGAAGCTTTTGTCTGCCATATACAGCAGAGGGTGGCAGAAAAGCCAGCAGGTGAACTACATGAAAACATAAAGTTGTGAAGAGGTAGTTAATCGGTGCTAATCCTGCAAACCTGTGGCATTAGTGGTGTCTGTATAAGCTAACTTAAAAGCTAACAGAGATTCTGTTGGCATTTGACAGGAAGTAGCTCACTTCTTCATTTCACACGCATGTGGGAAAAAGATAAACTTTTTAAAGCATTTACATTTATGTTTACACTGCAGGCTAGAATTGGAAGAGGTTAGAAATGTGCATTCACATTTAGATAATTAGTTTCTTGGTTTTCATTTGAACATTTTGCAAAAAGGATGTGGAAGTTTGTAAGTCTGAGACTTCACCTGTGATGAAAGATCACTTTCACCTGTAGATTCACTCTGATGAGAGATAAAAATGGCTGTGACTGTAACTATTGTCTGTTGGTTTTGTGGTTTTATTTAAAACAGAGGAAGCCAGATTTGAATTGGAGCAGTTCTTTCAGAGGTCAGAGGTCAGCTGCAACAAAGGATGGCTTCTGCTGAAATCAATGTCTCTTTTGTCCAACACAGACTTCGTAAGTTAGAGCCCTAATACAGTCATTTATTTATGCAGTTAGCCTTCAATGTAAGTTCTATTTTTTGCACAATTAATGTTGGGGGAGAATTGTCACACTTACTAAACTTGAAACTGGAGACTATATTGAGATGTTGGCAAACTGTTAAAAACGCCTTTGTGAAAAATCTTCCATCTGTTAATCAGTTATTGCTTTACTGCATTTTTCAGCATGTTCATAGACATTCTAAAGCATGTAAATAGATGTAGACAGATATTTGGAGCATTGGTTTGAATTTGAATTGAATCTGGTTTATTACATAATCCAGTGTTGCTTAACTGTTGTTTTGTTTGCTGTCAGGAGGTTTGTGCTCTGATCAGGGCAGGCGTGCCTGCAGCTTTAGTCAAGTGTCTGTACCTGTTTGTAGCTTTGCCTCCCAGAAAAGAGAACTTTAACTCTCCAGATGATGTCAAAGAGGAAGTCAAATGCTCTTTTCAGGACACACTTACTCAGGTATTTGCATTTTGTGCTAAAAACGAGTAAGACGAAGAAGGTTTTAAATTATCCTTTCGTCCAATAAAACCACAGTGCATTCAAACAATCCTATGTTTTGCATATATTTGCTTGAATTGCTAGAAACGATGTATGTATTTGCAGTAGTTTTTTAATATGATAGTATTTTAACCCATTTACACTAAATGCATTGGAGCTGAAACATCAGTGTTTACGCTCTTCTCAGGCGATCTTGAAGCTGTGCAACTGGGTTCGTTTCGTTGAGGTTCTGGTGGAGACCCAGGAGCTTTCAAATATGATCATCTCTCTCACCCTACTGTGGGATCAGTGCAGCCCCTCATGGAGATGGCGGGCGTCTCAGGTGCTCAGAGCTGTGTCTGCTGCCCAAACTCACAACACTGGGCCTGCACTACAAGGTCAACACACACACACACACACATTGTGTACACACAGCTAGTTCTAAACAATTAAACATAACTGTAACCCACACTCTAACTGTAATCCTAATCGTTATTGTTACTTCTTTTTTTTACCATAACAAAAAACTGTGTTCTTTTTGTAGCATTTTTAAAATTGAGGACATGCCCAAAAGGAGGTTTTGCTACAGCTTTAAGTAAAAAGTGGTTCCCAAAAAACATGGTTAAATAAACATGTGTAACACAGTACAGTATGTGTATGTAAATACGTATTTGTACTTATGTATGTATGTAAGAAAGCATTCTTTAAGTTTAAACAGATTTTTCATTCTTACTTCAGCTAAGAATTGCCTGAAGATTTGCATCCAGAACATGCAAAAGATCAGTGAGAAGGTCCCTGGCCATGTTCTAGCTGAGGTGGCCGTGAGTGTTTTTAGCTTTGTGAAGGACTCTTACCCAGTCAGCCCTGCTCTTTTTGAAGAGTTTGAGAACAATGATGGCTATAACATCCTTCAAGACGTCCTGTTACGGTAAGTTCATGCATTGTGGAAGTATCACAGATTTCACACACTGACCTAAATGCCTCTCATGACTTTACTGCGTAGGCGGATCAATACCTCAAGGAGATATATTTGCTTAAGTACCCACAGATCATGAGGTCTTGGGTACTTTCTGTTCCCTTCTGTAACTTAGTTTTCTGCTCCTGCGGAATTCGATAATTAAAGTGGTAAATTGAGCCTTATTGCATTAGCGGTCATGCTAGCCCTCGCTAACTCGCTGTATGTCTGTGCTTTCTCACAGCAAGAGTCTCTGCTTGACCCAACTTCCACATTCTCAGCTAGAAATGCTTCTTTGTGAAATAAAAACTAGAAATTGCTCTTTGTGAGCGCAATATTTACAAATCTATTTTAAAAGCTGCAATATGTGATCAGCTGTGTACTTGCAATAACAAATTTTAGTTTATTTTTAACCAAAAAGTTTGCAGCTTTGAAAAAGCTTGCGTTATCCAATCAGCTGGAAAATAATATATAAATATAAAAGTCATACAAATAAACAAATGCTTTATGTTTGCAGCTGTGAGGAGGAAGTGACAGAGGAGCACTTCCTGTCCATTCAAGACCTTCTTGGCCTCATTGCATCATTCACTCTGTTTGGCAAGGCTGAGTTAAAAGTGGCCATATGTGTTAACAACCCCCAGCCACCAGCCTTCAGGTTTGACCCGGCCCTGACTAAAGGTAAAATTCTAAGACATCTCTGCTCTGCCACCTCAACTCAACACCACAGAAAAGACAATTATGTCCAGGATGATGAAGTGTAGGTCTCCTAACTAACTTAGTTAAGACACCCCGCATCCATTCTCCTCATGTGTATCACAATCTTCCATTCATCACTTCTAGAGCACCTCACTCCTGAGAGAGAGAATCTCTGCTTTTATTAGTTCTTATTTCATTTGGCTTTGAGGTGATGGTAATTATGGTTGAAATTGAATCTTACTACCCTCTGCATCCATATTTATTTACCATAAACATGAGCGTGTTTTGTGTGGAGAGTTTTTAAATGTTTAGACTCATTTAAATGTGAACAATTTAAATATGGTTTTCCCTCAGTTGTGTGTGATAAACAACACAGTTTTGTTTTAGTAAGTTTAGTAAAGTGAGAATAACTCAATACAGGTTATTCTCACTCAATACAAAATTATTTGTATTTAATTTATATGATTTGATTGTATTAAAAAATGCAAATTTCATTATTACATCAATTATTACATCAAGTGTTCATAGTTTATAATTTTTACAGTAGGTGTCAGGATCTTTCAAGAGCATGTTTGAAGTGTTTTAAATTATTTACCTTTATCTATTGTTTTATATTTCTGGTTTTTATCGTTGCTAATAATAAAGCTTAGGTTTATACACATTTCAATTCAATTTTAAAATTTCTACCCTAACATAAGTGTCTTTTACACCCTCAGGTTTGTCAGTGAAGAACCTCACAGCCTTTAAAATCATCCAGTCCTGCTTCCTGCGCTCGGGCAACGCCGTGATCTGCAGCCAAATCCTGCGGACCATCCAGGTGATCTGGTCTTGGGAGAAGGCCAACTTCTTCCTGCTGGAGTGGTCTCTACAGTCCCTGGCTCAGCTGGCCGAGTATGTGTGGCAGAAACCTCCACCCGTTCACCTTGTTTTCTTTGAACTGCTCGAGACCATCGTCTTCCAGCTCTCCTACATCCCCCATGAGACCATCAAGAAAGTGCAGGCGGCACTTAAGCGGGGCTGTTCGCAGGTTTTCAGCATCGCAGCTCTGCAGTGCTTCTGCAGACTCATCCTACACAGTGGACTGTTGTCTGATGTGCTGAGCGATGGTGGACTGATGGAACAACTGCTGTTTGAGCTGAAAAGGAGAGCTAAGATCATCAGAAAGGCTGGTGTTACTAGTGAGTCCTCTGGGGTTTAGTCTTTACCAGTGATAGGAAGCTTGTTCCTGGAGGGCCGGTTTAGCTCCAACCCTAATCAAACACACCTGAACCAGGTAATGGACTACTAGATGGCCATGGTCGGGTTGGACAGTTGCCCTTCAGGAACAAAATTTTGCATTTTTGGTCTATGCTGATAAATGACAAAACGTTTGGACAGCGGATCTAATCTGAGATATTATTGATTTGACAGTAAACGAGGAGAAAGATGATGACTACGAGACGAAGTTGACCGCAAGCATTCTAAATGTAGTTGCAGCTCTGGCCATGCAGTCAATCAGAAATACTGGTTAGTTAAACTAGTTGTCACCATAGCAAATGACCAGGCCTTGTTGTAATCCATGTCTTGTAGACGTTTTTAGTGCTTGAAGAAAATCTGTAGATTGGATTTAAATAACATGGGCCTGCAAAATGTACAATGTTGTGTTTTATTTGTATAACCATGCAATTTGTTATAATCTCATGTACAGTATTTGAGCACATGCACCCTTTGAATTAAGATACAGTACGCAGCTAACTTCTGATTGGTCTGTTTTGGCTTCAACAGTGTTCATTAAGGATTTGGGCATGATTCCATATGTGAAGATCTTTCTAGATGTTGAGCAGTTTCGCAGCCCCACTCTGTGTATTCTAGAACAGCTGTCTGAGGTGAACCCAGAGGAGTACATGAGCACAGCCGTCGGCGCTCTCTGCTCCTCCACAGAGAGTGAACTGAAACTCAAACAGGACCTCCTGCAGGTACATACCCCATTACTCCTCTTTGTCATGTTTCCTCCTTCATCCAACACATATCTGTCTGTGTGTTTCTGTTCCCCTGTTCATACATACATATATATGCATATACATGTATTTACACACATGAAACACACACAGTACCTGTGTGTAAATGCAGATTCTATTCCTAATTCTAACAAATTATAACATGTTTAAAGCATAATGAGCTACTGAATTTATTATAACAGCTTTTGGGAGCCTGATTACATTATGGCCAAATTCAGATTGATTTGCTAATATACAGTTAGCTGTTAACTCGAGCTTCATTCGATTAAGCATGTAGTCTTGTGGTGCGACATAGAGAAAATTATGAGCAATATCGGATCAGTGGATGTGAGAGAAATGCAATTATGCATAACTGCGTTATTCAGTTATTGTACGTGTCCATTTTTTAGATTCAAAACTAACCTGCAGACCGTTAAAGTGTAACTGAGTTATGGCTGCTGGTAGCTGGATTCACCACGACCACTCTGAAATGTGTCAAAGCCATTCTGATTACTTCTGTTGGTCATAATTAGATTTGGGCTTCATTTTATGACACATTAGCTCTTTGATATATTAGCATGGTTTGTTGAATAAGGGTTAATTCATTTTATGCCAGACTCTTCGAAACGAGAAACACTACCTATTGTGTAGCAATGCATTATTTCTGAGCAGACACTTCAGTTTTTTTGCTGTGAAGTCAAATAAAGTCAAAAGGAAAAAGGAAAACATAAACGATGAACATAAAACAAAATCTGTGTTTATTAATTCCCTTGGTAATGATTACTAGTATTACTAGCAGGTTAGATGTTGTTCCACAGAATATGTGTTGGTGTTCTCACAAAGGCTTCATAACTTGTTTAACCACCAAAAATGGTAAACTGTGACACTGGGTAACCACGACTACATCTGTTCACCAGCCAGACCAGCACCAAACCAGCGCTAACCAGCATAATCTTTATAGCAGGAATATGTCTGATTCAATATGCTTTAGTATCTAAAGTGCTTGTAATAATTCCTTCCCTTGCATCTTGTCTTTGTACAGTCTATTATAAAAGTTCTGGAAAACCCAAACAGCTGGAATGCCTTCCGTACTGCAGGAGGTTTTAACGGCCTGCTCTCCATTATAGTGGACATGGAAGGAGCCCTGCTGGAACAGCCAGTGGGAGTGTGGGCCACTCTCAGTCGCCAAAACCTCATTGAGTTGCTGCTCCTCACCTTACACACCATCGCCCTGGCCATACACGTGCACCCGGTTAACACCCACTTCTTTCACACCACCGGCCTTTGTGAGAAGCTGAGCGAGGCTTTGCTACAGCTGGGATGTTTCCAGAAAGGGGACCCCTTGGAAACGGTCAAAGACAACGCGCACTGCAGAACTTTCCAGCAGTTTGTGGAAATGGTGGAGAATCCTGAATCCCAGCTGCTGCCACCGATGCGAGACTGTGTGAAGCTGCTGGTTTTTCTGGAGCAGTTTGCTACTGGTGTGAGTCTGGCTGCAGATCCATCTGGAAGCTTGCAGGATAATAGTGAGACTGGCGAGAGTCAGGTCACAGTCTCGGGTCAAAGGACAAGACTGTTGACCAATGAGGATGAGGCTCTGAGTCAGGCCAGTTTCTCTGTATCAGCGGAGTCTGGGAGGTAGGGACTTAGTTGTATTTTAAGTGTAATATTTTCTGAATAGTGTATGTTTTGTAAGTTGTGTACTTTTCTAATGTTTCATTTATTGTAATGTATGATAACTGTGTTGATACAAATAATATCTGAAATAAGTCTATGTCTCACATTAGTCTACAAAATTGTGTGTCTGTGTCTAAAATGATGACAGATTACATTATACTTGACAATGCAATCTGTAAACATAAAGGTCAGTTACAACAACTTTAACAGGCCAATGTCTCAATGTCAATGTCATTCATGTGCCTGAATGCACGTAACTCTATAAACACAAT
This sequence comes from Yasuhikotakia modesta, assembly GCA_036877545.1. Classification (NCBI taxonomy): domain Eukaryota; kingdom Metazoa; phylum Chordata; class Actinopteri; order Cypriniformes; family Botiidae; genus Yasuhikotakia; species Yasuhikotakia modesta. The sequence continues at coordinate 15,433 of JBAJNP010001734.1, forward strand.
CCATGCACCCCTTATTCAGGGTTTATTGTGACCTCGTCATTCTTCATCCCGGAGCTGTTAAAATCATCATCACCCTCCTGCCCAATATTTACTGTCCTGCTGACCCTCACGTAAGTAAATGACAGACAAATAATGTCTAGGTATAGTCTTAAGTTTACTCAGATAAGTCATGTCCACTCATCTCTCAGTCTGTTCAGTCTAGTATAATGGATGCCAGGCCAGAACCATCTTTATGTGTGCCGTACATTTACAATAAGACTTTTCTTTCTTTCCTGTAGTTGTCTGAGGAGCTGCAGCTGTCTGTAGCTCATCATGTACAGACTCTGGTGAAGTCGGAGAGAAACAGGCAGATCATGTGTGAGTTTGGGCTGCTGTCCACACTGCTAACCCACTGCAAACACATTCTCATTGACAACACGCATTTCCTACACCTGGCTGTGGTTCGTATCCTGGAGAAACTCGCCTCTCAGTCTATGGATCACAGGAGCCTCAGGTGAGCTTGTGTTTGTACTGAAAGAAAGTGCTTTGTTTAATCTTTCAGCAAATGTAAGTCTTGTTAAATACATACTTGTATTTTGTGTGTTGTTACAACCATGGGCATTATCTTAGGCAGTTTCTGTGTCTTGGAGATCCTTTGATGTGTTGTGGAGATTTTCAACTTTCTGTCTCCTGTGAAGAGGCCCCTTGCACATGTACGGTTCCTACACAGTTCTGTCAGACCTCTTTCCTTTTAGGCATACTTCCTCTTTCGTAAAAAACACTTTGATCGTTTTAGTATGTCTGTTGATTGAACGTTTTGTGTTAACACCTGTTATGTTCTCTTGCCTATTACACAGACCTGCAGAAAGACTCAGAAGAGAATGATAGGAAACCTTCTAAAATGGAAATGAAAAGAAGTTTTAGCCTGTTGAGAACATCAGGCAGTGGGACTGTAGTTCCTCTTCACAGAATCATAAGTCTTGTCTCCATCACATCGCCACGGAGCTTTCGACCGCACAGAGTCTCTGTTTCCCCTTCTTTTGTGGAGTTTGACATGACAGACAGTGGTTTTGGGTAATACACAGGCTGTTTTTAAGCAGACAGAACAGATGTGTCACTTTCAGAGTCATACTCAATTAACCACGTTAGAGGTTTTTGATGTTGGAGTGAACTATCCCTTCAAAATTGTCTTGGTTTGTGCCCTTGTGTTGCACAGGTGTCTGTTTCTGCCGTCTCTTGCCACAGTAAAGGGTGTCAGTTCAGACTTCATCTCCACAGGAGGTTTGGGCACTGGTATGACGTGTTTTCAGTAAAACTGGCATCATTTATGTGCTTTTAAATAACCCCAACTGAAATCTTGAAAACGTGATAACTTATGTGGAAATTGTAATCTAGCAAACAGAGCAAGAGGCTGGTTAAAATAGGTTTATTTGTTTATTTGCTAATATGTCAATTTATTAAATGCTTTTATAATATCCACTTTATTTAGCAAAATAGACGTGAGGTATTTTTTGTCAATGTGCGAGAGATCTGATTCATTAGTTACTATAGGTAAAAAAATTACCCCACAATGTAGCAATGTATTTAGAAACCAGTGTGTGTTTTATAATAATGACAGTTCATTAAAATAATGTGGTAACGAATGCCAGTTTGTAGCAGAAGGTGTAACACAGGTCTTGTCCTTCTTTCACATCATCTTCTCCTCAGACTGCAGAGGTTTCCCTCCTTTAGCTGGTCTGTCCTTCTCCTGCTGGTTCATGATCTGTAGGTTCAGCTCAGCCTGTGACTCTCATCCGGTGCGTCTGCTCACGGTCGTACGTCACATGTCTCGTGCTGAGGAGCACTTCAGCTGCCTGGCTGTCAGTATTTCTGCCTCCGACGGCTGCTTGGTGATCTCCACTGAGGAGGAGGCTTATCAGTTCTTGGGTAAAAGTTATTTTTCATTGGGATGAGAAATGGAAATGTGGAATGTGTTATTCATTTGTTTGTTTCACTGGACAGACATGATGGAACCAGAGGTTCAGACTCCTAGCATGTTGCCGGCCACAGTGAGATTGAATTGCTCCAAATACATCATGCACGCTCAGTGGAACCATCTCTGTCTGGTTATGGCAAAAGGAATAAAGAAAAGCTGTTCCACCACCGTGTATCTAAATGGAACTGCAATCGGAACAGCAAAGGTTTGTGCAGAACGTTTTTTCCTAAGGAGTTTGCCAACATTACAAATTACAAAAAAAACGAATGCAATGATTTATGCTCTTGTTCCTCCCACAGAAGATATAATCATATTCATATTTTGGTCTGTCCTGCCTTTACCTGTCAGAATATACATGCCTGCTGCTCTCTGTTTGTAGATGAAGTATATTCAGCCATTTCCCGGTCAGTGCATCTCAATGGATCCCTCTGCAGTCATCGATGTGTGTGGAATTATTGGCACTCCATCTCTATGGAAACAGCATGCTGCTTTGGTCTGGCGAGTGGGTCCTACATACTTATTTGAGGAAGTGTTGAGTTCTGAACATGTGGAGACCATTTATAGGCTGGGCACCAACTACATTGGCAACTACCTTGCTCTTAACCCTCAGGGTGAGAAAGTTTACCTCTTTCTATCTTGCATTAAACCATTCAGAATTTGGTGTAAGTTTGTTGTATGCATTGTGTGTATACATAGGCGAGACTGAGATGTCCCAAATTAGGATCGTCACCCCAGAGAGAATTTCATTTGGCATAAACCCATCTATATCCACCATCACTTCAGTAGCAGATATCAGAGATCAGTACAATGAAGTGGACTGTCGCCTTATAGCCAAAGAGGTACCAGTTCATTTCCTTATTTAAAAGATTTATTTAGGTCTCAGGTTCACTCAGTAGTTTTATGCTTTACTGCAAAATTACTGCAAAAACTAAACATTAGGGTTACAGATACCATTGTAGAAATTGACGGTTATTTGTAGACAGTTATTTTGCTGATCATGTGACCACATTACCCGCTCCATTTAGAATAACACAGCTTTAATTAGTTAGCTGGTATTCCAGGAGTCTTAATGGTGAAAGTTCAGGATTTAAGTTTTAAGATTAACATTTAAAACTCTACAAATGTTCTACTAATTTACTGAGTGCAGTTTTACTGAAAATGATTGAGTGCAGTTTTAATTACTTTGTGACTACGTTAATTCTTGATTTATTAATCTGTCCTCAGATGGGCATTACATCACGCGATAACTCTACACCTGTCTTCCTGGCCCATAATATCAGTCAGAAACTCAGTGGAACTTCCCGGACAATTGGGGCGGCCCTGGTTGGTTGTTTTGGTAAAAAAAAAACATAAATCCACTAGCTATTGTTGTTAAGTGCTTAATGTAAGAAAACCATGAGTGTAGCAGTTGTAGTGTCACTTCTCACAGGCTCATTTATCACCTTGATCTCCAGGAGTGAGAACATTCAAGTCGCGCAGTGCTGCTAGCAGCTTCCAATACATTGGTGGACCGGCAGCCATTTTGAGCTTGGTGGCGATGGCCTCAGATGAAGGTTCCTTGTACGCAGCTCTCAAAGTCCTGCTCTCGGTTTTAGAGACAAACCCTGTGTTGGAGCCAGAGATGACACGGACCAATGGCTATAAGGTAACAATCCAACACAGTCAAGTTAAGTATAGATTGCAGTGCATAATCTCCCAGATACTGGTTTGACTTGTTTTGTCTCATCAGATCTTGGCCTTCCTGCTGAAGATGAAGTCTCATCTGATTAGCAGCAGAATCTTTCAGCTCGTTTTAGCCATTTTGGGCACAATGGAGCTGAGCAGCTGCACTGTTCACATCCCAAACTTCAAGGCCTTCCAGGATGTTTTGTGTGACTTTGAGGTCTGTTTTAGATTGAGACGCATCACCATAACTGCACCATTATCTGCTCCTTATGTCATGATCTGATTGAACGTTTGACTAATGCACATGCCGAAATCTAGGTGGCCATATTGGTTTTGTTAATTTTTACTAATGTTGCACATAGCTTGAATTTTTATGATAGCAAAGTTTTCTCCATTCTTAGCAAATTTTTATTTTACTTTTCTTTGCAGGTGTGGCAAAACTCTCCAGAAAATCTTGACCTTCGTGTATTAAATCATTTTTCTGATCTCCTTGAGTCGAGGTATGTTTTCATAACGTGTGAAGTCAACGTGATGTTTCTTCAAGGGTTCTGTGAGAAGTGATGTGAAACTCATGGCTCGGTTCCTCTTTTTCAACCATGCGTGAACCTGCTGGACTGTGATGAATCCGTCCGTCAGTGGGAGTCAACAGAATGCTGAGGTCATGCACAGACTTAATGTGATGAGCAAACTTCTTATCCTTCTGCATGATTCCAGCGTGACCCGTAGGAAGGTGGTAGTCATCTGTACCATCATTAAATCTCTCCTTGAGGAGCATTTCAACACCACGGACATCAAGAGGCATGAGTGACAGTCTCTTATGATTTTTTTAATGGCTGCATTGGTAATTTACTTGACACATTTTAAAGGAAGTTAATATTTTTTAATCTCATGAGATAAGAGTTCATTGTACTCAAAACTTCCTCCATATAAAAAAAGAAAAAAAAGTGTGACAAAAATGGTTCGTTCCGTATTTCTGCAATTTCAGACTTTCTGTGTTTGTCATTATGGTTATTGAGGACATCAGGGAAGAAATATTGATTTATAAATAAATGTATGATTCCTTTAAGATATAGAAATATTAATAGCAGTATTGTTCACAGATGTTTCTGTTTGTTCAAACAGACTTGGACTCTTCATCGTTCATAGTCTTTTGCCTCCCACTTTAAATGAAAATGACACCTTTTCCGATCTGGATTTTGATGATCAGTCACAAGGTACAAATATTTGATCTAAAGGATAACTGATCCTATGAGGACTTTTATTTTGTTGGGATGAAACTGATGACCTATGACCCTTGACTCGAGCTCATACCCTGCATGCTTCTTGACCTTTGAACTTTGTTCTAGGCTGGAGTCAGACTCCTGGAAGATCAGTTTGGATCAGAAACCAGCTGCTGTCGATGCTGTCATCTCTATTCATCTCAGGCACATTTCTGTCAAGCAAGTGGGTTGTGTTTAAAGTAACACAGCTCTTTAAAATACATTTATTCTTGTATTGTAAAATGATCAAGATTCTTTTAAATGACAGTATTCAGGAAGAGGTGTTCTTTGCCCTGGGATCCGATTGGTTCCTCCTCTTCTTACAAGGCCACATCCACACCACAACAGTATTGCTGGTTCTCACACTGCTTACTCATTTCCTGTCCAATCAGAACATCCTAGCCAAGTTCAAAGAGGGTGTGTGTACAGGAACGCTAGTGGGGAATATTGAGATGCCCACCAGTATGACTGGTATGTCCAGACCACCAACACATTTAACATTAAATGTTTAAACCAGTCGCTTTTGTGTTTTTGATTCGCTGCTTTTTGCTTATTTCCCTGTAGAGAATTTGAAGTCTCGCTCGTGGTCGTATGAGTGTTTGAGTTGTGTTTGTCCAGGTTTTGAGGTTCTTCAGAAACTTCTCATCACCCATATTCACCTGCCTCACATTTACGGATGTCTTGCCGCACTGCTTTTAGGAAAATCAGACTTCCAGGTTTCTGTAGAACAGGTATCAAACGTTTTCCTGATTCATTTTTTGCCATGTGTATAAACTCCTGTATGGGTGTCTTTGGAAAAGAGTTTCTTTAACGGCTGAGTTTGTTTGCAGGTAGATGTTGACACGGTTCTTCAGAGTTTGATTGACAGCTGCAGTGATGGAACTGAAGGGATTCAGTTATGTGCGGATGCAGCTTGTATTCTGATAGAACTAATAAAGGTTATTATTACTAAGGTGAGTTTTGTTAACCACAACAATTTATATCATTGATATTTACTTAGTAAAATTGTTATAATGGGTACAAAGATTAAAAATAGCCCTACCTTGTGTTCATAAGTATTCTAGCTATCGCTACAAAGATATTCTGAACCACATACAAAATTTATAATGTTAATTCAGTTTAATGTAAAATGTAGTTTGTTTTAATGTATTTTACTGTAGTTTTTCAACTGTTTTGTAAATTGTTCAACCGTGTCTGAATTTGTGTTAGCTTGTTAAAAGAACTACTTCCTGTCATATTTTTCAGTATTTAATATTTTTGTAATCTCAGAGAAGATAATATTCGACATGTTTTAGATGGTGGTTAGATTCTTGCATACAGATTACATAATTCATATAGGATGCAAGCCCAGTAAAAGCAACTTTCCTCAGCATTTGTCATTACATTTTTCCAAAAAGCCTGTAGCGGGAAGTGCAGATGGCTGGGAATTCCAGTATCCAGGTAACGTGATGCAGTTCCTCTGTCTGGTGCACAGCCTGTTTGCTAAAGATCCCCTGTGGACCTCCCCTGAGTTCCTCAGTTCGCTGGCCAGTGCTGTTTTCCCGTTCGAAACCCCTGAGGTGAAACTTGTAGGGACTGCACCTTACATTCTCTGTGCTGCTTAAAAATACCCAAGAGACATTTTGACACCCCCCACACAGCACTTTACAGAAGTGATATTGTACATCTCGTCCCCTCACAGAGCTCTACAGGTGTTCAGGGTACCAAAGAGAGCAGTCATGTGGAGGAGCCCCTCTTGCTCCGCCCCTCCCACCCAGGCAGGAAGCAGGTGTGTGACTTCATCCGCATCCTCTTGATGGACAGCCTCATTAACATCTCTTCCAAAGACGGCGTACATCCGTTAATACAGCTGCTAGAGGTGAGTGATTTCACACAGTGAGACATGTAACATGTAACGCGTCTCACTTTTCACAATGTGTAACATTTTTGGGTTAAAAATTAAACAACAATCAGTGACTGACAGATCTGTCAAATCTGTCAGTGACTGATCTGTCAAAAAACTTGACAGATCAGTGTTTAACACAGTCTGTACCTTATTGTAATTTGCAGCAGTAATTTTATAATAATTATTCGTAATTTGAACTGCCTACCGATTTACAGGGAAATGTCAATTTGATCTTAACATACGTAATAAAAAGTATGTAAAGCAACCTGCAATTTTATGTTTCAAACAGTAGAGAGGTGACAGATTGCAGCCTTAATGTTCAATAAAATAGAAAATAAACTTTTTATACATTCTGGTGAAATAAGTGCTGCTTGCATCAATGTTCACTGTTAATTAAAGCTTACACAACCAAACCTTGTCTTTACATATAGAAATAAATGTATAATTATTTATTATAATAAAATAATCGCATTTAAATGTTTATTTATTAAAAATTAGAACATTTTTTAAGTATTATTGTGTAATGAAATATACTGCAGATCTCAGAAGCAGACTGTGAAAGCAGTCGTTTCCTCCATAAGGTGTCACTCTTTGCTCATTTATGGTGGTACTGCACCAGCCACTTGCTGGAGGACTGTTGCGATGTCTTCATTCAGAGTCAAGAGCGGCAGAGAGAAGATCTTTATCTCTGTTTATAACAGTCTAAACATCTGGCTCTCAGTTTTCTCCAGATGGTGTTTGTCAGGAGCAGAGGCAGAGCTTTCAGACCGAACTCCTGGAATTTGTTATGGACATCATCCACATGACAGGACAGGAAGAGGGCCAGTCAACACATGTGGCCAGAGATGGTAACATATAACAGACACTACAAATCTTCACAAATTGGCAGATATATACAAGCAGGCTCCCAGAATAACTTTTATTTCCACACAGCGGTGAATGTTTTGAAACCGTTTTGTTGACCGTGAAACTGTATTTTGAGTCAGTGTTATGAAATAACGTATTTTTGGCCCTATTGTAATGAAGTTTTATTTTATTTGTGACTCACAGAGCAGTTCTCTATTTCTTTGTGTGAATATTATGTAAATGACATAAGCAAGATTTTTGACAAACTACTTTATGTTATACTTATACCTTATGTAATAAGATTAGGATCTAAACCCCACCTATGAAAATGCAAAAGGTTTGTAAACCTCTAACATTCATATCTGTTTTTATGGCAACTGCATATTCTAATCCATCCCCAGATCCAGCCAGGTCCAAGCAGGATGGAAAGGCTCCCATTTTGATTGAGAACGTGGCGTTCTTCAGCCGGAAGCTGGTGGAGAAACTCTACACAGGCATGTTTGTGGTGGATCCAGAGAACCTTCTGATCTTCTTAGCGGAGCAGATATTAGTGGTGGGTTTAGTCTCTGATGTCACCCATAGCACATTATAATACAAGTCCAGTTAAACAGTTTCTCTGTACTGCCTTAACCTCAGGCACTGGACAGAGGTCAGGGTCACCGGGAGATGACGGTCAGTGTTCTGTATAAAAGCCTGAACCGAGCTCTGCTGTACTTCCTGTCCCGACCCAGACAGACTCCAGCTGAGCAGAGTTTCATCATTCAAACCCTTCACATGTTGCACCAGCACTGGGATGTTATCATGGCAACTTACAATGCTAGCGTGCAGTTCATCAGCTGTCTGTTGCACTGCCTCATGCTAATCCGCTCTGGAAGGTGGGTTTCATTTCATTACTGAAAGATATTGTTAATGTTTTTTACAAAGTATGTCTATTTTAAAGCAATAGATACAGATTAGAATGTCACTTCAGTAAATGGCACATTTCATATACATTTTTTTTGGATATATTTTGGATTATTGCCCAGACATTAATAATGTGTTAGATGTTTAGACGTTTTAGTTAAAAGAACCTTCTGTTATTTATTTGCTTAAAGACAGACACTTGTTTCAGAATGTTGTTTTGTATTCTGTTATAAAATAGCAGTAACTCATGGTTTATAAGTTATTTTGACTGTCTCTCAGCTTTCCTGATGGTTTTGGGTGTAAAGTCCATAAAAAGCCCTCAAGAAGATTCTGGAGACACCTCTTTCCATACAAGATCAGCCGGGCGACGTCTCAGACCAATGTGGGCGATTCAGAAGAGGGTATGTTTTCTCCTTCATAGAATCTTATATCTATCAGTCATGTAGGTGAAATTAAAAGGTTAAACTTGGTTTGAATGTTGCTCTAGTGGAGTCTGAGCTGATGATGCTTGTGGAAAGCACCTGGAGCAAAATCATAGAGGAAAGGAGGCAGATTCTGGAGGAGGCCTATAAGATCGACCTGTCTGCTAAGACTGCTGGGAAGGAGGGTCCGCTGTCTATGAGTGACGTGAGCCCACTGTGGGAGGAGACCGCTGCAAAAGCCTGGCAGCTTTTTATAGGTGTGTCAACATTTCTGTACTCTAGATTTTCAGATTACTGTCAGCCATGTTTTATGATCCCCTTTCCTAACGTTTGTTTGTGGTGATTGTTGTTTAATTTTGATTAATAGTTGAATTGAGGTAAATTGGTTGCAGTATGTTGCAAATAATTGTTTGGCAGAATAAGTAGCACAAATTTGCCTGCTAATTTACATTTTTTATAAGAAGTTCTAAAAACACATTGAAAATCAGGACTTTCAATTATTCTATTTGAATCTTGAAATACATAGTTTCTGAGTCTTGTGCAAATTAAAATGATAGAAAATCATAATGAAACATGAGGTAGAAAATTAAAATGGGCAGTAATTCTCAAATGTAAACAAATAACATGGTGACGCTGATGTTAGTTTATTAGAAAATATCAGATTTCTCTGATAATGATCTAATGATCTACAGAATGTAATTACATAATTACATGAAGCCTTTTCTTCTCAGACTCTCAGAATAAAAAGGCAAATAACGGCCATCAGAAGAAATCAGGACTTCTCAGCAGTGCTCTGCAATCTGTTCAGAGACGCTTTGAGAAAGATACTGTCTGCAGTGTTGAGGTGGGGCCCTTAACTTTGTTTTCGAACATGTTTTGCTCTCATACTTGGACTCCTGTTAAGTGTCCTTCCACAAAAGCTCCAGCAGTATCCCTCTATCAGTGATGTTGTCAGGAAGTGATCATCGTTTAGCGCATTTCTTCACAGGTGCCCTCACACCATCCCAATGTCACCGTAACCGGAAGCTGCCATCTACCCAGTGGCACTGTCTCCGTCCTTCCTCTAAATCAATTTGGATTATTACAGCTGAGTACACCTCAGTGGGCAATGTAATTGAAATGTGTTAATTTTTTCCATGGGAACGCTCAATAGAACATTGCGTTTGCCGTTGAAGGTTAAAGACGCTCTTATTGTTGTTTTTCCCCCCCGAAACGCGGCCCACATCATTAGTTCCCGCCACCGAAGACGTCGCCATCTGGAAAAGGATGCACAGAGATATTACTCAGGCACGAGGGCATGAAATTACTGTTTCTTTGCAACTGCTGCTAGCGCAGACGCCAAACCTGAAACAGGGTGGTAATTATAGACAGCCCTGATCTGATGAAAACATTCATTTTGTGTTACTTTGAATCAGATCAGCCCGTGACAGCTTATCAGATGTCTTGATGAATTGTGCACAGAAACTTGCTGCTTCAAATTTCAGGCAAGTTGCATAGTTTCAAGGGTTTGAAATGCCCCAAAACATATACCTGAGGTGTTTCAAACAGGCATTAGTTTCCTAAACTTTCCTCTGTATTCATTTCACATATATGCTACGAACTAATTATATCTTCATAATGGAAAGATAATTAACGTAGCTAATGATCAACTTAAGTTTATTACACGTTCGGCAACAGCCTAAAATGAAGCTGACGTTATGTTACGTTATCATCAAAGGTGGTCTTTTTCTGTGGAAAGTAATTAAAATGGAAATCAGTGTGATGTTAATTGCAGAGGGGATGTTGTTTAATGTGGCGCCTGTACGGGGCCAGTGAGTTTGCTGTTTGCTGGTAAATGGAGTAATTAATGCTATATATTACTTATGATTCTCTAAATAAAGGAATACGATTAGGCGATGATTCAGTGTTTATCTGTCAAGGCAGGGCCGTAATTACTCCTGTGAACTTCATTGTAACGCTTCTTAATCCTGCCATCCATTTGGCACACACAAATGCACAATTTTCTTCTTTTATACATTTATAACTTGTCACTAGAGTTGTTTTATTGTTTCCCTCTGTGGCACTTTTCATGAATTTTTAAAACGAATAAAATGTTTTCAGCTATAAGTTTCCTGGTAAAAAAATAGTATAAGAAAAAATAGAATTAGTTTGGTGAAATTAAATAACTGTTTGTTTAGCATTTACATCTAAAAGGAAATTTGTAAAATAACAGAAAAAATCCAAAGGTGAAAAAATGAGCATTTTTAAAAATGGTGACTAACATTCACTAAAGGTCCTCTCAGATTTATCAAAAACATTTTTTTGCAATATTGTTAGACGTTTTTAAGTATTATATATCATATATAAAAAACATTATTGTTAGTGGAACAGGCAATAACTTTAATACAACGTCTAAAACAGCTGGACATTTTGAATGTTCCTAGAACATTATTAATGTTATTGTGACTTAATGGAAATGTTTAAGGGAAACCTAAAATTGTTAGCTGGGTATGCAGTCAAGGAATGGTAATATGATTTAAAATACATTGCCATGTAAATTTATTTTCTCCAAAGATTTTTTTTTAAATTTTTTTATTGAGGTTGCTTGTGCCTTAAAGAGATAACTAACCCAAAAACGAAAGTTTCACCTGTCATTCACTGGTAAGACTTTTTATTCTGTGGAACACAAAAGAAGACATTTTGAGAAATGTGTTAGTGGTTTTGCATCCATACAATGCAAGTCAAAAAGTGTCATTAATATGGGTTACCAACGTACCAAATGTCTTCTTTTGCATTCCTGAGAAGTCCTACAGGTTTGGAATGATATCAGATTGAGTAACTGATTGAAGACCTTTTATTTTGGGGTGAACCAATCCTTTAATCTGTACTTCGGCCTCAGTAGTCTTCCATTTCACCTCCAGTGTGTGATGAGCAGTAAGTGTGTATTTTTGGCTGGCTCTGGAGGACACCACTGAGATGATTGCTTTAATGAGGCTTTAAGTAAATCTAGATATGAGCAGGTCGGCGGTGAAGTACACAGGCCTCCTGAAGCGCTAATGTCTATCACTATAATAAATCAGCAGGACACAGAGCCAGAACCAGGGCCAGCAGTCACCTCACACTGCGCTTATATTATACTTTAAGTTAATTAGAGCACGCTGAGGACTATTGAAGACAGCTTTATTGTATGGTTAAATAGCCACTAGCTTGTTATTCCTGCAGGAATGCAATTTGCGAAATGCTATTGTAACTGTGTGCAAACCTAATAGCCACGGCACATCGTTTACATGCAACTATCCGGTTACACGTTCTCATAACGTTCCTCATGTGCTCCGTCTGCTTTGTTTTCATTAAAGGGGTTCGTGGCCGACATGGAGGCACACTGGCAAACCTGCGAGACCATCTTTGATAGCATGTTGAAGAGCCACGCACAGGTTTGTTTATTTCAGACGTTTATATATGAAATCTCTGTTAGCTGGGAATCAGTTTTGGTTGTGTTTTCTGTCAGATGCTTCACAGTGAGAATGAGCGTATGGCCACTCACTGGCTGAGAATAGAGGAGGACTTGCTCAGAGAGAGGGGTCTCTTCGGCCCTGGGCCCGGGGTGTTCCTTAAACAAGGCTGGGTGCAGAACACCGCAGAGGGGCGAAATCGTACACGGTCCAGAATTCGTCGCAAACAACTACGTCACTCCAAGAAGGTGAATTATTGTTAGATTCTTGTTCGATTTTACTTGGTAACAACTAGACAGGAAGCATGTTTTAATTCATTTATTGTGTGTGTGTGTGTGTGTGTGTGTGTTTTTAAACAGATGCCATTATTGACCTCAGGCCTGATTCAGAAGAATATTATTGAAGACAAAAGAGTTGTGGAAGTAACTGAGGCTGATTCAGGTAATATGTGTTGTTTGTCTTCAGCAGAAAGCTGTTTATACTACACAAATAAATATAATGTTACATATGGGCTTTGGGTATGTATATATTATCTACTGTATATGGGATAGTATATACTGTATGATCATATTTTATCTTATTGCACATAATATAATGAGCCCGATTCTACTTTGAGTCACATTTGGTCTATAAAAATTACCAATATTTTCTGATCCTGCATTTTTTCATAAATTTGTCTGGTTATACTAGATGATAAATTTCTGCATGCAAACAGTTTGTTTTAATAATGACAATTATCACTGTATTGTTTTATGTAGCTGTATTAGTCTATCTGTGTTAAAGTGTTTTTGTTTGTGTCCCAGAACCCAGGATTCTGTGTGAGACAGGCCGGGAGGTTGAGGAGGAGTTCGGATTAGACTGTGAGCATTTGACCTTCTTTCCTGTGCTGAACGAAGCCTCTCTTCTGCACGAGGATTTCTCGGATCAGTGCACAGACACTCAGTTGATACTGCAGGAGCTGGTCCCTAATGAAGAGGTGTGAGTGACCCCGGTGTTCATTGGGCATTAACTTGATCTCTAGAGGGGACATTTGGTCCCCATAACATAGTAAATACACACATAAACATAAACATTCCTGTTGCTTGATCTGCAACAGGAAGTGTATGAAAAATATTTCTGTGTGTGTTTGTGTGTGTGTGTTTATTCTGGTGTGTGTTTATGTGTATGTGTGCATTTACTATGTTGTGGGAACAAAATTTCTCCTCTGTTACAGTCATACTATTAAATTTGAACCATTTTTGGTCTACATGAGAAAACAAGCTTTTAAATCAAACAAAATCATTATTTTTAAAAATCTAAACTAGCAGAGGGTTTTCTGTGAGAGCTATGTTTAGGGGTAGGGTTAGTGTAATGTGTAATGTCCCCATGAAACATGACAACCAGTGCTGTACCCGTGTTTGTGTGTTTAGCCTGACCGTGCTCTTCTCCATTAACAGAGTGTTGAGTGTCTGACAGAAGTATTAATAAGCAGCAGTAGGGGGTGATGTCTGCTGTCTTGTATTTGTTCAGTAGGTGGTGTGTCCTGCTGTGCTGTGTGGCAGCTGAATGGGCCTCTCTGTACTTATTAATACAGAGGTGCACACGCTTAACACGGCCTACGTCAGCGTTCCTTAATTCCAGGGACAACGTGACTGTAATTTACAGACACCATATCAGGGTGGTTTAGCTTTTCATTACCGCTCAGAACAGGAAATAGCTTCACTCATGCAGTATTACAGAATGTAGATGCAGTGTTAGTATTATTATGGGTGGCGTTCTAATGCGGTTAGCACACATGCTTTCATTTCCTCTTTTTTGCCCTAGTATTTTTATTATTAAAGGTGGCAAAAAGGCCTAAATAACTACTGTAAAAAAGACTAACAACATACTATATTATTATTTGCTTATATTCTTCTGATTGGTCAGACATTTTTAGCTGTCTGCGCTATCCCTGCGCTATCCTGTGCGAGCAGTTTGGTGATTTGGTGGAAAAAAATGTAAATGGCATTTGTAGCTGCTATCAGGCAAGGCCTAAAAATGATGGTATACTGATGTTAAATACAGTATTGTGTACAAGTCTTAGTAGCCATTTTAATATTTTTATCAAACAAAATGATTTTTTATATGTATTTCGCTGTCCAAAATATTAAAAAAAAACTCCAAAGTTACTGTAGTTTGAAAAAGGTTTAGATGCTTGTGTAAAATGGTTTTGCACAGTACTGTATATTCATGTTTTATGCTACCTAGCAGATGTGAGAATGTGTTCCAGAAGACTTCAGTATGTCCCTGTAAATCCCCAGGAACAGACACAATTAGGACAGACTTAAGTCAGGCCTTATTCTGTTTTTAAGCTCTGACTAAAACCAAAGCCCCACCAGGTGGACTATATATTTAAACAAGGCCTTAATCAATTAGCGTCTTACTATTGTGGCTGTGTCATTGATTAATTCTGGTAATAAACAGTGGGGCCTTCTCACCGGGCTGGTGAGGGGACGCTTGCTTGGAGAGGAGGCTCTGATTTGATTTGTATTAATTGTGGAGAGGCTGGCTGTGCGGCTGGACCCCATATGTTTCGGGGACACGCTTTACCCGGAGCCCAAACTCGCCGTGACTCAGGGCTGAGGCCAGGTGCAGCTGCTCGGTGTGAAATGAAGGGAGACAATACAATTAGCCGCGCATAATCGAGAGGTTTCGCGCGAACTCCGCCTGCGGAGGATTGGCCTGTTTTGTGAACGCACCATCCATTCAGCGTCCTTCCTTTTTCTGCCTTTCATTTTTGTTTCTCCACCATGTTGTTTAGATAATGAAGTGCTAGCAGTGATCAATCAAGACCGGGGTGGCGTTTCCTTGACACGTTAGCCCCAGGGTGCAATTGGAAATGCGGGCTGCGGTGACGCTTCATAAAACTGTTGAAAACTTGGCTTAACAAACACATGTGTTGTTGTCATGTATCTCAGGTCAAAGCAAAGCACTGTGTTGTGGTGGTCAGTGGGCATGTGGTGACCGATGGGGTGCTGTTATTCGGTAAAGCTGACCTGTACATATGCGAGGGCTTCACGTTGACCTCCACAGGAGACGTGTGCTGTAGAACCCATCATCAGACCAAGTAACATTTCTGCTCTGTCTTAAATGACCATTCAAGATACTGTGTACAGCTGGGGTCCAAAAGTCTGCCGAGAACCTTAGTAAAGATGCCGCGTTTTTTTTTTCTAACTTTTATTTCATAGTCATTTAAATTATTGAGATTTTATTAGTTTTTTTTGCACACTGTTTTGTAGCTTTAATTATAGCATGCCACCAAAAATATATTTCTCGATACTAAAATTAAAACCACAGATATATTTAAAACAAATTAAATGTTGTCTTAGAATTTTGGATCCCACTATGTATGTATGTATCTTAGAATTTATATATGTATACATATATATACTGTCAATGCATTACATTACAAACATTCAGTTTGTTGTTTTCTGTATTCATTGCAGCGTGAGAGACTCGTACATTTGTAACATGATGAATAAAGAGAAAAACTCAATGAGCCCAAGTTGCAGACGCTGGTCGTACAATGACATCAAAGACGCCAATTTCATGCGCTACCTGCTAGAGGTGAGAATCATACAGCCTGTGTGAGTTCATTTTAATGGTCTTTATATGCAGTGCATTTAATAGTCTGTGTATTTGTTTTGTGATTCCTCTGCTTCAGGATAATGCTCTGGAGATGTTCTTAAAGAACGGAACTTCCGTGTTCCTCGTGTTCTTTAACAATGACCATGTCAATGCCTATAAAAGGTAAAGCGAGAGAGTTCCTGAGTTCTGTGGTGGTGAAAGCGTGTGTGAGGTGATTCAAACCTAATTGATTTCTGTTGATTTTTCTCTTTGTCCCGCGCTCCAGGCTGTGCTCTGTGGTGTCCTCATTAAAGGGAAGAAGTCCAGAGACTGTATTTAACGTGAGGTGAGTGTCAGAACCGCTAAGAACAAATGACCATAAGCTGTCGGTTCTCACAGACAGCTGTCCCTACAGTGAGGGAGCGGCGATACTCCTGGAGAGACTCTGATACTGCTATATTGAAACGGACAGAGTTCTGTGGTTTGAAAGTTGCCAGAAAAGCCATTCTCATATGTGTGTGGTTTAGTATTGACAGGAAGTCTCTCAATCCCCTAAACAATATCCAGCCATTACACTGAAAATACAGCTACTGCATCTTCAGTGCTTTGTGCCAATTAAAACAGCCTCACTAACTTTTGTCATACACTGCTGATTTTATAGTTGTTAATAGTTACGGGTGTTGTAAGATTTTTCTGTTTGTTGTTTCATTTTATTTTGGTACAAACTCTTTTCTTTTACCCATTTCAATTTATTTAAATTGGCTGCATCACATTTGGTTGTCCTGCAAGCATAATAGACTTAATTTTAATGTTATTTATGTGTTGTTTATTTGTATTGTTATTTATTTGTAACAATATTCGCTTTGATATAGTCTTACCCACATCATCTTAGATTGTTAAAAAAATAGTTTATTTCAGTCATAAAATTTATTGCCCAAAATATTTTTTTATATTTTCAGTTTCATAGAATAAAAAACAGGTAGAGATTTCAAAAGACAGGGTGGTTGGTTTGTTCCAGAAGTATTTTTTAATTGGTTGAAAGAAGGTGTGATCTTACGCTTACAAAGCTAGCTTGCTATTGCTAGCCTCTCTGAATTGTCTACCCCTGCTTTAACAGTTCACATTACGTATAAAGGTTGTATATAAAACACCATGTGTTGGTATCTCCAGAGATGTTTGATGTGAGATGATGATCTGCTCCCTCCATGTTTCTTGATTACCCCGTGCTACTGAGTTTGGCGTTATAAGCCCTGAAAAATGACTCTGCCTTTGTGACCCCTGATCAGATACTTTGTTCTTTCTGAATCTTTGTCTCTCCTTACACCTGTCTAGACACGGCTGACACAAATCTTCGCCCCTTACCAAATATAGTTCTCCTGTTGTCCTTACGCCTTGGTCAGCAGCTTTGCCATCCACCAGAGTGTAGGTCACAGGGTTGCGTTTGGTGTTTAGCTTCCTCAGGCAGGGCAGCACGTGGATGAATTCAGGTACCTCTGTGAGCAAATTATCAAAAAGGCCAAGTTCCATCAAGTTTGTCAAGGCTACCAAGGTGGGAGGGAGGATGGTCAGACGGTTCATACCCAGGTTCAGAACCTGAAGGTTCCTCAGGTTTCCTATTTCAGGAGATAAACCAGCGGAGTCTAGGTTGTTGTTACAGAGGTTCAGGTGGACCAGAGATGCCAGGTGTCCAATGCTTTCAGGCAGCTGCTCGATATGGTTGCTGTGAAGGTCCAACCAATGCAAACCGTTGAGCTGTCCGATAAATTCTGGGATTGTTTTCAATGCATTTCGGCTCAGGTCAAGTTCCTGTATGTTTCTTAATTTCAGAAGGCATTTGGGAAACGTGGTGATGCCGCTGTTGCTGAGATCAAGTCGTAATTTGCCATCTGGAGTTACCCTCAGAGCGTTCTTGGCCATTTTCAATGTGATCTTCGTACCTTTGGCTCCACTCGCTCTCTTCCCCTTACCCATGATGCTGTAGAGACACAGATTAATGGTTAAGCGTTTCTGAAGCATCAATTTGATTAAGTCTTAACCCGAGTCATGTAATTATTATCTCAGGACCTTGTAGCTTTAAACACGTTTAACTAAATGACGAGACAGTTCAGTTGTTTGCATGGGAATGAAGGTATCATGTATAGCCAGAGGCAGTGTGGGGGATTGTGGAGGTGTTGGGCTGTATGGAGATTCAAATTGTTTACACCCTGTGACTCACTCACCCTGCTCACCCTAGAGGGATCTTTTCGGATAAAGCCATTCTCTAATTAAGGCTAATACCAGATAACAGTCAGTAAAGAAAACGCTGAATGGATGTTGTGGAAAAGCTGCTAGCGTTACGGCTGATTGATCCAGGGTGGCGCTAGCAGTCTGTGTGACTGTGTGAGGAGAGTCAAATCAGTACTTTGATAAATGACACTGGAAAGAGATTTAAACTCGCTCTCCTCATATCTTCCCATTAAAAAGGAGGAGTGGTTGTGTTGTAAGCCCTTTGGCGACTCATTAATCACATTGGTGGATGGGCTAATACGGTGCGTCCTGTTTCTATTAGACCTTTTGTTTTGAATCCGTTGCATCCGAGAGGCGCAATTACACACAGCTGACCACTGAGATGATCCATCTTCATGTTGTTTGTGATTCACTGATTCTGAACCCCTCCAAACAGGAAATTGGGTGTTGTTGCAATTTTCGTGACATATGAAATATAATAGATGGTACATGACTTAAAACTATGTAATTTAAAAACAGAAATCATTTGTAACAAAAAAGCTTTATTATTGATGTGTCAGCTTTTGGAACTCTGTCAGTTGTTTACTGGGGCGAAGTTTTTTTTAGAACAATATTTTTTAACCGTGGACCTATACTGTAGACAATAGATGTAGAATTTAAAATATATATATATATTGTTATATTTTTGTAGATATGTTGTGTTTATAGTTGTATATATGTAATCTGATGATTTCACTTAAGGTTGTAAAAGGAAATATGTTTGGTAAAGTTTCATTAGAAAGTCTGAGCCTTTAAAGTTTAATACCCCATTTTTAAAGCATTCATGGTTCTACTAGTATCAAAATAAAACATACTGTTTCTTCTTATGTCAACACTGTGTTTACTGAAACAGTACTGCTAAATCTGTCAGTAGCCACATTGTCTGTATGCATAACACTATATTGTTAATTTTTATTGTAAACCTGTAACTACATTTATTTCTTTACTTAAGCTACAAGACAACTTCAGAAAGATAAAATGATCACACAAGAGTTAGTAAAAACCTCAATTAACTCCAAGAAGCTTTTGTTACCCAGGATACATTGCGTCCCGTTTCCAGTGAAAGTATACTTAAAGTTTTTACTCACAATTTTAAATGAGGTCCATACAAGTGCTTGAGAAGCAAGGAGGATTCTCAAGCCGTAGTCCAAAAGCTTTGTCCTGTTTAACTTTGTTACTAAGCAACCATTTCTGCTGGGCGCCAGGAGTTTTATTGTTCTGCGTTGCAGTAAAGTTGTTTGTTCATTCTCTCACAGATCCAGAATGTTCTTTGAAATAGAGCCGCCCGGGTTTTAATGAGTTTAGTGTTTTTTTTTGTCATGGTTTTCTTCACTATTTTATGGGAATAGTTTGTGTTAAATGTTCTAGATGTTGTTAACCTAGTGTTGTACTAGTTACTGCTAGTTTGTGAACCTGATCATCTGCATGTGATAATCTATGTGATTCTGCATGCTGTGGTCACCTGCAGTTAAAGCCACATGTTAAGCCTATAATCTGTATTAATGTTAAGTTGCTGCACGGTCCAGTTTTATAGTTATTTTCAAAATCCTGTAGATGGCACTATTTACTCCTTTTAAGATGAAACTAATGGAAGAAAATCTTGAGGACGTTTCTTATGGCGTTGTGTCTAAGGACAAACCATCTTTGGTTTAAAATCAATAGCGTTTCTATTGTCTAACCTGTTGCTATGCAACCACGACAGACTTGGTTCCTATAGCAGATTCAGAATTTGACTTATTAAATAATTCAGATAATCTGATCATTTATAGTATTTTTTATTAACCTTCTCTTTTAAAATTCATATAGAAGGACGGCTACGATTGAGAAGAGTGTCCTTATGAAATGGCAGGTAATTAAAAAATACACAGATTCAAGTTTCTGCTTATTCCACATCTTTTGTAATTCTGAAAAAGTCAGAAAGTCTAAATGTCTTTTACGAATTACAGCAGGGATAAATCAGTAAACGTGACTTTGCATTAACCCTGAATATTTTAATATTTTGTTTTAATTCACATATATATTTTCTGCTTTTGATTGTAATTGTTTTTTTTCCACAGAGGGGAGAAATTAGTAACTTTGAATACCTCATGCATATAAACACTCTTGCCGGCCGGACCTACAACGATTTGATGCAATATCCTGTTTTTCCTTGGATTATTGCTGATTATGAATCAGAGGTGAAATTTTTAATTTTTTACATTTTTTGTTTTATTTAAAACAACTGCATAAACAATTTACTTCTTTCTTATCTCATTTAATGGTTGTTAGACTTTGGATCTGTCATCTCCGTCAATGTTTCGAGATCTGTCTAAACCAATGGGAGCCCAAACAGAGAAGAGAAAAGAGAAATTTATTCAGAGATACCTTGAGGTGGAAAATAATGATGGTAAAACGTCACTCTAATGTTCACTGTATTTGTCTTGTTTTATGCTTGTTTATTAACTTAAAGTTAAGTAATCCTGCTTGTTTTCTATGCTAATATAATGAATGATAATATAAATGAGCTGGTTTCATCTGTTTAGTGAATGTTATGATTGCAGGCGATCTCTCTGCACAGTGCCATTACTGCACACACTATTCCTCAGCCATCATAGTGGCCTCGTACCTGGTGAGAATGGAGCCGTTCTCACAAACCTTCCTCTGCCTGCAGGTAATAATGAATCACATGTTTACATTTACACTTATATACATATATACATTACTTTAATCCTAAGCAACGTATACTGCATTCAAGCTATACATTTGATCAGTATGTGTGTCCCTGGAATCGAACCCACAACCTTTTGTACTGCTAAGGCAATGCTTCAGTAGTTTAGATACAGGAAACCATGTGGTACATGAGGGGAAACATGTAGCGCTACGGAAACTGAAATAAATAATGTGCGTTTGTCTCTTCTTTATCAAATAAAGCTCAAAGCACAGTGTTGTGACAGAATGTCCCCTTTAAAATTAATTTTTTCCAAATTAGCTTATGCCATTAAATAAGCTTCATTGTTTTGGCCTCGTTTGGATTTGCTTGCCCCTCTTTTTGCTTTACAAAACCAAATTAGGGAATGATTTTAATATGTATGCAAATAAATTGTTTTGCCTCGCTTGCATGCAAAACCACATTTGGTTTTTAAAGAATATCTCATTTTTACACAAGGAACCAATTGATTAAAATAAAATGCCATGCATATTTGATAGCCGGTATAACGTAATACAGACATTAGGATAACACTTCGCAATGATATTTGCTTCACTTGAGCAGCGTTTCTCTGTACAGTAATATTCATAATCAGATTTGTGCCACTAACTGTATATTACTTTCATTCAATGAGGGAATATTCTTTTACTGCAAATTACATAACTTCTCCAGAGATTTTCATCAGGACGTGTAAGTTCCCCCTGAAAAATAAAAAGCCTAAATCAATTTCTGAAAAAGTCTCAAATCTAAGCAATTGTTTCTTGTGAATATGATTCATATACACACATGGGGCCGTTTTAGAGTTCTGAAGTTCTCAGTTGCTGGCGGTAGAACTCTCGGCCTCACATAATAAACAAACATCTATTCTGTATCATAATGGTCGTTTTTCACCTACTGTGTAATATTTTCCTGTATTCCTTTCATTGTGCCACTTTGCTTTAAAATAACAAAAAGTTCAATCATTTCAAAGTTCAATAATGCCTTCATGTTCAACGTTTTGCCAGATTAAAATGTTTTTTTTTTCAGGGCGGAACGTTTGACGTTCCGGAGCGGATGTTCTACAGCATTCAGAAGGAGTGGGAATCTGCTTCCAAAGACAACATGAGTGATGTCAGAGAACTCATTCCAGAGTTCTTCTATCTCCCGGACTTCCTTGTCAACTCCAACGAACTGGATTTCGGTAGGACGTTTACACAGCAGTGCCATCAGAATGGAAATGTTTTGTTGTTATTTTATTAGTAGCTGTAATGAGCTAAAAAGATTAATGTGGTTTTCTAAGACTATAAATTGTGTTGATGATGCAGGTTGCATGCAGGATGGGACATCTTTGGGAGATGTAGTTTTGCCTCCATGGGCCAAAGGAGACCCGCAGGAGTTTATCAGAATGAACAGGGAGGTCAGTTTTTCTGTCACATTTAGCACAGAGATGAGACTTTATTAGCTTTAATATTAGCCTTAGACCACCAGTCTCACACTATACTACTAGATGTGTCACAATAAACCAGAACTAAAAATAATTTTTAATTATCATTATTCAAATTTATAATTATCATTATTGATATTGTGTGATAATATCATGAATAATTCAGCACAAGTATTTGTTGATACCACAGCAAAGTAGGTGGCGCTATTGCACCTGTTAAACATTTTGCCTTATAAGCCACAATGTCACCAACTTTCTGTGCCTCCCTACACTCATAAATTGAGTGTGATTTATTGGCTAAGAACGAGAACACAAAAACAAAGTTAAAGATAGCATTGTTTTCATTTCAGTACATACCACAATAAAACCGTTACCATAAATTTGGGGCCATGATAACCATGTAGTGAAAATCTGATGCCATGACATAAGATTATTCTGCATATGATTATACATCAGATCGTGAGGTCAGATTTTGGTGGCATCACAGAAGATACAGTGAAATAATATCAGTGTCTGTCATTCACATCCAGCTGAAGTTAAAAGCCGTTCTGAGCTGCTTTATTTCTCGCATTTCTTGAGATAATAAGCACTTGTTGAGTTCATCAAGGAAGCCCCATTGCTCTGTTTAAAGCCATTGTAATTACAAGATAACAGGGCCAATTGAGCACAAGTACAATATCTGCACACTCCTATAACTCCATTACTGAAGCCTGCTGGTTATTGGAATGAATGCTTTTGTTTCTTGCTATGTTACGCCTGCAGGCATATAAAGGCCAGACTTTATCAGTTCCCAATCTACACAGCAATATTTGTATCATTTCCAGATGGCATAAAATGAGCTATTCTGTCTGCCCATTTTCCTTCATATGCAAATGAGCGATAATATAGGGATCTTACCCAATTTAGAGCTTGTGACTTAGAGCCATTGAGATTATTGTTGTAATTTTAAGTTGTTTTTTGCCTTTGTATATGGTTCATCTTCAGACATTTCAGCCATTTCTAAAATACGTTCATTTAGAACAAAATGAGACAAAGTAACTTAGCAACATAAAATTGGGACGCTAACTTTTGGAATGTAATTTTGTACATCGTTGGAGCCGTAATCGTGATATTTTCTTCCATATCTTTTTAAAAGGTATTATTGCACAATCTCTTTGACCTGATATCTGTGAGCGTGGCGGTTCTGCCCACACTTCTACAGAAATAAGTTGAGGCATCACCGACGCCATTTGAGCCCCACCTGGATCTGCTGACTGACTGTGTTTGTGTTCTCCGCAGGCTCTGGAGAGTGATTACGTGAGCTCTCGCCTGCATCTCTGGATTGATCTGATCTTCGGCTACAGACAGCAGGGTCTGCTCGCTGTGGAGTCTCTTAACACTTTTCACCCATATTTCTACACTGACAGATATAACACAGCAAGCATGAAGGATCCTGTGATGAAAAGCACCATTCTCGGTTACATCAACAACTTTGGCCAAATGCCAAAGCAGGTACATGTGCTGAGTTTAAACAACATATGTAGAGTTGTTGGCACACTTGTGTTTTCCATCTAAAACATCACATTTGATTCATGTTGCAACTGTGATGTTTGGCTGGTTTTCTTTTGGATTTATTGTGATTTGTTCATGCCACATTTAATAGTTTTGTGATTTCAGCTCTTCACAAAACCACACCCCAGCCGCATGTCTCACAAAAGCACGGCGGGAAAAGAAACATTGGTGTCCAATCATATAACCCCGTTTTTCTTTAAACTGGACAAGCTTAAGCCCTCCACCCAGCCGGTTAAAGGTACGAAGCAGCTCAAAATAAACTGACAAATAAAGAACACGCAGTCCTGTGGTCAAGACCTCCCCCTCATTTAATCATTAGCCACCTTGTTATTTTATTCCGTTCCTCAATTATTTTTTACAAGATGGGTCGCGTCTGCAGGGAGCAATAGGAGCCTGGAGGCAGAAGATGCTGGCTTGACTTTTCACAGGCTCGTTTTCTCAGTCATCGCTCGCCTTGGCTCCATTCAGCTCCTGCTATTTGTTAGGCCGCTCCCTATGACATGGCCTGCGAGGCTTATTTAATAATCGCAATATCCCGAAAGGATCTCTCTGGAAAATTAGATGAATTTCTTTCCATCTCTCTCACTCCATTGTCTCTTACTCAATATCTCGTTCCCACATCACGTTACTTCATCATTCTGATCAGTAAATCCAACAGGGAAAGATCTAAAGGGCGTCGAGACACATTTGCAATCATCTCTCAGGCTTTATTAAGATTTCTGTAACTGTGCTGCTGTCAGTGAGTGAGAGGAATTTACTGTACACCGCTGTACTGTATATAGGTCATCTGCAAGTGTTAATATGATTAATTCTGGCCCTCAACAGAAACTGTCACTCTAGCAAATTGTGAAATTTGAAAATTACGTTTTTTAAATGCATGGCAATACATTTTATTTGTACATGTCTAGATAATTGTAAATAAATTCTAGATAGATACAGTATTAATTTAGAAATGAAGTTGATAAATAAGGCCAAAAACATTATTATATTGCATCAAACATGTATACTAACTTAATTTATTTTTGCGCTTTGTTTAATCATCCAGGCTGACAAAATGTTAAAACGTTCAAATATTCCATGATTTGTCTTAGTTAAATTGGGCCATAAAAACTGTGTAGTGATTTGTTTTTTTTTAATTGACCAAAATGTTTAAATTGATTATTATAATTTGAAAAGTTTCAGGTAAAAAATAAAAACAGGTAAAGTTGATAAAGTTGATTTTCTCTTTGTAGAGCTCTTGCTGGGGCCTGTGGGTCAAATCGTTTGCAGAGAGAAGGATGTTTTGGCCGTGGAAAAGAACAAACTCCTTATCCCTCCACAGTGGAACACATACTTCTGTTGGGGCACATATGACCACACCTGCTGCTTTGGAAACTACATGGCTGAAAAGGTTTTAATGTATTCTACATTTATTTGTATATCTGTTATGTTTTTTCACCGATTTGTTTCTCATCCTGTGTTTGTCTAGCACGTTTTTAAATAATTCTTTATGACTTAGACAAGGTCAACTAATTCTGATTGGCTGATCATTTGTGATGGATTTATTCCCCGTGTTTCAGAGCTTTGCAGTGTGTGAGAGTCTGTCTGACTGGGGGGAGACTGTGTGTGCCGCCTGTCCCACCAGCAGCACCATCATCACAGCAGGGAGC
Source organism: Yasuhikotakia modesta (assembly GCA_036877545.1). Taxonomy (NCBI): domain Eukaryota; kingdom Metazoa; phylum Chordata; class Actinopteri; order Cypriniformes; family Botiidae; genus Yasuhikotakia; species Yasuhikotakia modesta. The sequence continues at coordinate 40,957 of JBAJNP010001734.1, forward strand.
AGTAGTGTGGTGTGTGTGTGGGATGTCTCCATCGGCAAAGACAAATTCAAACACATGAGACTCAGACAGGTCAGAAATAGAGCAGTGTGGCTTGTTTAAAAATTCCTCTTCAGAGTAGATTTGCAATGCAGTGTTTCTCTTCCCAGACCTTGTATGGACACACAGACGCAGTGACATGTCTGGTAGCATCAGAAGCTCACAGTGTGATTATTAGCGGTTCTCAGGACCAGACCTGCATCCTGTGGGACCTGGAGGACCTCAGCTACATCACACAGTTACCAGAACATTCCTCTGGCTTGTCTGCCCTGGCTATTAATGACCTGACTGTGAGTATCCTCCAGTAAAACACGCACAGAGGTCAGCCCTCGCTTTAGCCCGGAATCTCTGTGCCCGTCTCACTATCACATTTAATTTGCTCAGTGCAGCGGTTAGTTAAGCTGCTGCGACCGCCTGGGTGAAGCGTTTAAACCGGCTGAGTGTGTCTGTGGGTGGTTCCTGAAACTCCCCTCAGCTGGATATGTGAGGGAAGGGTGGGCATATCCTTCCCCTCAGACCTGGTTTTAACGCTTAAACCCACAGCTTAAACACTCTTAAATGCTCTGATACATACCTGCTGCTAAAACCAGAAATTATGTTTTACCAGAAAATATGTTGTATACAGTGTCTTTAAAAATACACTTGTCACACTTACAAATGTCATTGCATCAAATTTTGCTGTTTGTTTTATTTAAAAGATCTTGTTTGTTATCAACGCATTGACCTTCATGCTTGTAGTTTAAGTGCCCAAATCCTTTAAGTGTAAATAATCACCACTAACTGCCTTTCTGTCTCTGTTAGGGTGAGATTGTATCATGCGCAGGCACCCATTTGTACCTGTGGAGCATGAAGGGGCAGCTGCTGGCCTCTGTAAACGCTTCCTGTGAGCCCGAAGCCGCCATCCTGTGCTGCTGCTTCACGCAGAAACACGAGTGGGACCCGCGCAACGTGATCATCACTGGCTGCGCGGACGGCATCGTCAGGGTACGAGCAGAACTTCAAATCGGCCTTTTTCTGAGATGATCGGGCAAAAAGCGTCTGTGTGGCGAACTTTATAATGAGAGCGTTTAAATGAGAAGTCTTCTCCGAAGACTGCACCTTTGTGTTTAAGCAATAAATCTTTCCTGTAGCGTTTCCTGCTTAATAGTCAGGTAATATAGCTGCAAAATATTAAAATATGGTAACTGGGATATTGAAATGGGGCTCACAGGCTTGGCTCAGGAGTCCCTCAGAAGCATTAATAGTTACATGTGCTCACTTTAGATGAGGGAGGAGCAGTTATTAAATCAAAATGCTTCTTAAATTAGGCTTCAATTGGAGCCCGGACCTGCGACATCACTGGCCGGCAGATTTGATTTATGAATATAGCTTCAATTGTATTCGATTTTTTTTTCTGCTCTTTTTTTCATTAGCTGTGTGGTTCTGTTGCAGATATGGAAGACTGAATATACTAAAGCACAATTACCCGGACACGAGAAGAGCTCGGCGTCTCGAGGGCATGTTTTGTCATCGGCCCCTGAAGAAGCAGGTAACACTAATACACTTCACCTTAACTTGAAACTGATCTGGAGCATAAATACAAGTATTCGCTCTCGGTCCGCAGTTGCCTCTGGCCGTAAGACTCATATAACCACCAGCTCCTTAATGGCTGTAACGTGGCCTGCATTGAAATAGCGAGAACTTTCTCAGGATATTGGAAAACAATGTACTTTGTGACATCACGAGAGTCGTTATTTTCTAATATACCAGTAATGTGTGAAATGAAATAGCCAGAACGAATACTAGACATCTTTCAAACACGCCGGTCCTAAATTGGATTGCGTCTGTTCTTAAGCTTCAGGTTTGGTTTTGAGCGATCCTAGGAAAAGTTCATAACGATGCGCGGTTTTGTGCGACGCATTAGGGCTAGCTGCAAGGAATTATGGGGCAAAGTTATTAAACATACAGCCAGTAAACACTGATGAGCAATTTTGCTGATGTAGGCATGCAATTTAGAAAGCAATAATAACCAAATCCAATTTGGTACACATTGGTTACAGCGCGGCGTCAGCGAGTGTAAGTATCAATGCGTTCAAATTAAATTGGGAGAACTTGTAACTGTGAAGCCTTTATATTAGATGTATTTCTCTCAATCTGGCAACGTGCTGACCGTAAATAATCTCACTGTCTCATATCTCATTCTTCTTTTTGTTTTGGCCCTTCTCAGACGGCAGTTTGTGGAAGTGGGAGCGACAGCTGGTGCTCTGTCGAGAGTTAAACCGCAATCAGGCCGTCCCTCGTCGGCATGGCAAAAATAACCCAGCCATTACCGCTCTGGGCATATCCAGGTATTGGAGAGCAGCCTGTGTCTTGCATCAAAATATGTCTGACTTTCTAAAAGCTTGTTTAGTACATCCTCTTTGTTTTGATTGATTCTCTAAATGACTCTTTGAACTCAGTCTGGGTCCTTTTAAGATTAATGTACAGCAGATCAGAGCTTCATTGTGCTACAATCTGATCCTTCAGTTAGGAACCCAGTGAAAACTAACAATCTGATTGGCCCATTAGTGATTTTTATAAAAATGATTCAATGCATGATTTCATGCATGTGTTTGTTTGCGTGTGATTTCAGAACTCACGGCACACTGCTGGTAGGTGATGCCTGGGGAAGGGTGTACAAATGGACCTGCGAGAACTAGAGTCAAACCGTCCATCAATCATCTGTCAGCCAGCGTTTTAGACGGCCGTAACTGCAGCCTCGTGCAGCACAGCTTAAGTAATGCATGTGTTCGCATTTCCAGCGCGCTCACCCCTTCGAGCAGGATTGCTGACTTCAGAGACCTGCTCTAGCTCCGCTGAATTACAGGATGACGCATTCGTCTTGGACTGGGCGAGGCTCACTGACCGGGCCGGAAACACAACACTGCTTATTTAAGAAATGAAAGACGATGAGTTTGGAGAAAAATGGGCTGGTTTGGCGGACAGCTTTTATTGTATAGTAGCTCGCTTTCTCTCAGTAGACTGTCAGAAAGTCAAAGTGATGTTTATTTTATAAACACTGGTATGCTGGAGTTTGGAAGCCATTTGCTTGTGTGCCGTTTTTTATTTTGATTACATATATTTGGAATGGATATATGTACTTAATAAAGCAGCAGGGGTTCTGCTTATAGTGTTATGCTGGAAACATAAGAATGTTTAGAAACGTGTTGCATAGCAACATTTCTTGGGCAGTATTTTGTGCTAGAATTTTTTAAGTCAAGCTGATTTTATTGGATAAACTTAATGTTCTTTAATTAGATATAAATAAAAGCGTTTACTCTTACTGGTGGTACTGTTTCAATCTTGAAATCACATTTATCCTAAACACAAGGGAAAACTCCACATGCAAAGGGCTGAATCAACCCTCCTAACCAATTAGAGAAGGAGTTTCCATTGGCATTGCGCCCCAGATTCCCATCAAGGAGGTTCCTGGTCTGTACATTTTGAATGCTTGCACATTCTGTGATCAGGGAAATTCTGAAATAAATGCTGGTTTAACTGTGCAATATTATAAAACATTTCCAAAACCCTGTGGTCTGAATGTCAAAGCCAAGTGGTTTATATACATTTAATGTTTTTTAAAGTTTATTCTATATTCTTTATTGTTTTGCAGTGTGGTAGAGAACTAGAACTAAAAATGCTTTGTTGTTTAGTTCGGTTGTCTTAAGAAAAACATGTTTGTGCTGTTTTTTATTCACCCTCAAACACAGGCCAGAATCATACAGAACCTCATACTATATTATTAAACAGTCACGTTGGAGTCGTTTCTTTAAACCACGTTTTATTTGTTGAACCCATTAATGTATATTTAATCAGATTAATTTGGGAAATCACAGGTATCTTCATCACGATGTGTACCATCATCTGTTAAAAATGCCAGTCTGCTAATGATTTTTATTATTTTAATAGCATCATTTAGTAATGACCTTGAATCACGTTTCTGTTTGCATGCAGACCTATTAATAACAGCCGTTGTTTTATGACATCCTTAATGAATCTTCAGTGAGTCTGTTTATTCTCCAGAATTTCAAGGGAATGTAAGGATTGTGTGAATTATCCGTTTTAACATCGGTAGTTGATGTAATGTTTTGGTAGTTGTCAGGGTTACTGCGGTAGTTAAATCCATAGAATCAACACACAAGACTTCCATTGAGTTAAAATACTACAGGTCATTGCATGCAGAGAGCAGCAAGTTTTTGCTCTGACATAATAACAAAACAGACCTTGGAAGTGCTTTATTTAGGCAGACACACCAACAACTGATTTAAATATTAAAAGCTTGATTTTCAATTCATTATTAAACATTAATATTTGTATGCCTGTTATAAAACTAAGTTTGCATTTTTAGCTGTGTCTCCAAGCTGCAACATCTCTGTGTACTAGAAGGCTTTCTGAAACATAAGGGCTTGGTCTGCTTCTCCCAAACATGCAGACAGCAGGGAAAAGTGCAGATAAGAGTTGTGATTACTGAGAGATCCCACCAGGCTACGTTTCTCCAGGGAAAAGGGCTAATTGTTGTTCCCCTCCAACCTTTGGAGGCTGCCTGCTTCTAATAGCTGTCATTAAGCAGCATGAGTGATCCAGCGGTGGGGGCTGGGCGATAAGGAAAACCAGGATGGGAATCTGAGATCCACCACTTCATAGGGTTATGTCTCCAGTTTATAGTTACCACGTGACTCTCCAAAAATGTCATAATAGAAACAAGAAAGTGTAACTAGACCATTTACAAACACTTGTGCATCTTTTAAAATGGCTTTTAAATGAATAACACGTGTAGTTCTGTAGTCCGTTCCCTCAAAAGCTACGAAGCGCCCTTGCATATGAAATGATGGATTTTTTTCCACAAAAAAGGAATAAAACAGCATATGGGTTTGAGCGAGTAAATAAAGGCAGAGTATCTTATTTGATTAAAATGTTGCAACTGTGGGAAAAATATGAGTTTTATTTTTGGCCATCTGATTTAAATTGAGCGAGATCAAAACATCAGAATTGAGAACAGATGATCTCCCCATTATACGTGTCTCTTTAGTTTGCGGAACATGATGTGACTTACGAAACAGCACAATAACTTTTTGTTCTGGTTTTGCACGTGAAGCATCTGCGCCATAAAGCACCACACAAAAGAGCACAAGGCCTCTGTCTGCACAGATCTGGGGTAGCGGAACCAAAGCCGCGCTGCAGCATAAAAACAATTCGCGACAGCGGGAGGTCAGCTCGAGTTTAGACGAGACGAACGAGGCAGACTTGGATGATGAAGAGCAGAGCTGCGTTAATGTTTTAGATTGACCCAGAGCTGGTGGCAGAGACAGAAACTGTATCTGTGGCTTCTGCAGGCACGTGGGAGGCCATCGCATCTGCTTATTAATATGCGCCGTGACCACAATGAAGAGAGGGAGTCTCTCTCTTTAACCTTTGCGCATGCGGCTAATTGTGCTAAGTAGAGACGCTTAATAGACTGGAAAATAATCACCATATATCTCATAGAGGGAAGCGAATGACCTTCTCAAAAGACAACAGCCATCTCGTTTTTAATACATCGGTGATTTTATGATATTAAATGTCAAACCATTTGGGCTCCTCTGAATAATTAAATCAAATAAATTATAGCACCTAGGCAGAACCATCTTGTAGCTTAACCCAATTATAATGCACCGTAAAGCTAATTATTAGGCACGATTACAATTAGTATGATTTTAATAAATGTAACCATTAAGGGGTTCATCAGCCATTGGCCCGTAGCTGGGTTTGGGAGAAACCAACAGAAAATGTTCTCAGAACGTTCTTATAGTTCTGAGAAATAAGTTCTCGAATTAAAGTTGTCGAATAGTTCATGCAGTAACGTTTGTAGTTTTTTATCATATCAAAAACGTTTTACAGTTTATGCAGTTAGTGGAACGTTTTAAAAATGTTTCATTATTATACATGTTTGAATAATTAACGCCAAGCAATAATGTTAATACAACATGTAAAACAGGAACGTTCCTAGAAGCCTTTTTAATGTTTTTTTTTAATTAATGGAAAATGTTAGGGAAATGTTTTTACAGCCTAAAATTGGTAGCTGGAAAGAGAGAGAAAAAGGGTAGCAGAGACTTCTGAACTCAAGAACTGATGATGCGAGACTATTGGATAGATACAAACCGTATAATATGCATGTTCTTATAATAACTGTGGCAGCTGTACTCCACAACTTATCCTGGCCAGACTGTTTTGTGCAGATGGGAATGACTTGTTCTGTAACATGCTTTAGATCTCACAAACTATTTTAAACAACATTTGCTACTTTAATAATTACTGTGCATGAAATTCGAATGACATGATATTAATTCAGAAACTACATGGAATTTTTGTACTTAAAAAAATTGTCACACAGTAGCTTCAAATTAACAAGTAAAAATGATATTAAAAATGGTAACCAGTCATAGAATTTAAAATATTATTTTTTTCAGATTGTACATGTTTGTAATACATTTCTTTAATGTTTTCTATTGTTGGCTGTAGTTGGGTTGTATAGTTACAGATTTTTCCTTGTATATTCTGATACAAAACCTTGCAGTGTTAATTTATAATCCTCCACTGTTAGAGGAATTATCTTTATTTCAACATAGCAAAATACAACTGTTACACACTTTATAAAATTGCATAAGCAAATTTAAACCCACCAGTAATACAGTCCCTCAGTGGTAAATTCATTCAGGTACGCAAATGTCCCCAAAAATATATCAGTAAAAAAAATGGTGCTGTTTATACAGATTTTATACTAGTAAAAACTAGTACTCGTAAAATAAAAGCACCACAATGTAGCTACGAAACATTTTACATTTCATAAATAAGTTTGATATGCAAATACACGTTCACACTCGCTTCTCCACAAAGAGTATCTGAGCATATACAGTTCCTGTGCAGTGTGTGCTGGACTCCAGCTGTGTGCATCCAATCGGATCTGTTTTCGGCACAGGCTTCGGTTTAACCAGCTCCAGTTCTGCATAGGTCAGGCTGTCCTCTGCCACCCTTGGCTTTGAATAAGAAGAAAACAGGGCGTTTAAAATATTTGAGGGACTACAGTATGTGGTCAGAAGACTGAAAAAGGATTTTGGAATTTGCTGTGGAGTCCAAACAACTTGTAATTTTAGGATTGCTCTTAGACTAGGATTATGTCCCAAGCAAGTTTCTGGTTGACCTAAATGTCTGCCTTGTTTTCTTATAAAGCCATCATACAGTCTCTATATGACTTTAAAAACAGCATAAATCATGTGGATGCTTTGTATGGTATCGCTTTAATCTCCTCAGACCCTCGACCAATCATAATCATTTAAACACATGTGCATACTGTTGTATAGCTCTATGATCATGCTTTGTGCAGTTTGACCAACCAGATTACAGCTGGATTTCACCACACAAGGCTGGATCATAAAGTGTTTTCTCTTTTTTCTAACTGCTTTTCTGCATTTCTGTGATGATTTCCCTGGAAACTAATCTAATAAGAATCAAGCACGCTAAATAAATAATCATGCTTTAGAAAGCAATAATAGTAAATAAGATTATAAGGCCCATAAATGGTGAAAGGTATAGCAGTAATCTTGCAAACATAAAGCTCTATGAGAAAGCCACATTATTTCTCTCTTGCGTGTTTCTAGCCGGTGAAAATTCAATTGAGAAGGTAAAGAAGCGCATTGTAGGATGCAAATATTATAAAACTTTGAATAAACTGATTACAAACAAAAAACAAGAAACAAAATTAATGAATGAATCAAGTAAAATAGCAAGATGTATGTTTAGGGCTATTATGGAACTATATCAACATCATTTAATCTCTATAATGTGCTTTAGCATTAAATTAAATAATGTTCTAATGCAGAATGAGTTAAGAGAGCAATCGTACCATGTGAGTCTTTCTAGGCTGTGCCTTTAAAAGTTTTGTTCTGCGTGGTTTCCTTGGTAACGGTGCTAGACAACAAACCAAAGAATAAAAATAAAATAAAATACATTAGGTGCTTTTGAGATGTGAATTTATCAATAACACAAGACATTACCATCCAATACATTGTGAAAGTAACTGTGTTACCTTTAACTGGTATCTGTGGTGCTGATATTGGTGAATTGACGTCTCTGCGCTGGGATTTGTGTCTCTTCTGCTTTCTGTGCATTGCAGGAGAGGAGCTGGACTCACTAGTTACTGTCTCTCCTGAGCTGAATATAATAAACAAAGATATTAGTCATATAATCGCATGCAATCATATGTATCTGTACAGCGGTGGATATATACAGTGAGTTTACCTATTTTCTGGGCACTTTACCAGGTAATAACTGGCTAGATAGAGAGAGAATAGAATAGATATTCAAAACAAACAAACAAACAAACAAACAAACAAACAGCACAATAATTCAGTGTGACAGCAAACAACCAACACAGGATTGTACAATGAGAATAATACATAATAATTGTTAAATGTTACATTTTCATAATGTAAATGTTAAAAGAAAATGGATTTGGACTTAAATAGCCTTAAATATCACCTTGTAGTCTTCGTTTATTCCGCAGATGCTGACATGTGATAGCCATGCCAAAAACTAGCATACAGATTAGCCCAATGGAACAGATGAACACAGCGCACAGGTATAAATCTGAGAGAGACGGGAACATTATTAAACACAGACCGTGTAGAAAACGCATTCATTAAAAGTAATTTAAAGTAACACACACTGTTAGGTGAAGACCCACATGCTAGGTTTCTGCCTGTTAACCTTTCTTCTCATTTTATTATAATGTGGAAATTCTGTGAAGCGTTTAAAATCGAGAATGATTTTTTACTCCAAAATAAGCTCGAGACGAGCAGACCACAGAAATAAAACAAACACTGTGAGCTCACTTGGGTTACGCTTGACTAAATTTGGTTTGGTCTTTCTTCACCAATAGGGAGAAAATCTAACACACCAGCCAAAAAGTGTCTGACACCCTTTTCTGTGAGTGGTTCCAGCACACAAACACGTCTTTACCAGCCACAGACATCAGACCCCAGACTGCAATGAAACACACTGACTTTAATAACTTACCTTCGAACATGCGCCATATGACATCAGTTTTTGCTGTGCTTGGTGTATGATGTACTGAAAACATTAAAACAGACGAAAGCAAAATTAAACATCAGTTATGTTTTAAGTAACAAACATTCAAATGAAAAATGCATAGAATCATGCTGGGAATTTACACTTTATTTAACAATAAGGATTTATTCTTTGATTGTGCTTTAATGTCCTTCATGATCTTGTATTCAGGGCAGGTCTGGTGCAGGGCTGTGCTTGATGAAGCTTCAATAAGAACAGGCAAGGACATTTAGCGTTAGAGGAAGTTGTGCTAGAGGCCTGTGGAAATACAGTACTTAACCTTTGACCCTGACAAATGGGCCTTTAATAAATCTACATCACCAGAGCTTTGAGAAAACAAAGGACAGATCAGTTTAAATAACAGTTACTCTCCTGTTACTCTACTGTTAAACTTAAACTAGCAACCAAATTCAAATTTTTTGTCATTATTTTTTTCCTTTTTTTAATCTTATTATTTTATTTAAACATGGATCAAGAAAAACAGACAAATCTGCAGATTCACTGCGAATTTCAGAAAAATAATTCTGAAAGCTGTTTATTAAAGATGCATTTAATATGCAAAAGGAATAAAAATGCAAAATAAGTTCCACTTACTATTTAAAACTAAAAACTATATTAAAAATACACCAAATAAATGTTTATGAAATATATATTTTATATAATATATGTATTATATTATAAATGTATAATATAATTATAGTTATGAAATATATATATATATATATATATATATAACAAATATCTTTAGATTTATAAAAACTACAAGAGCCTGTAAATGTTTTAATAACAACCAGAAGCGCTTTAATATGAGGCCCCATTCCAACCACAGCAGGTATGTTTACATTACATCTATACATTTAGCAGAAACTTCAATCCTAAGCAACTTACAGTTCATTCATTGTATATCTCATCAGTACATGTGATCCCTGGGAATCGAACCCACAACCTTTGTTTTGCTTACATTTATGCTTTTCTACCAGTTGAGCTTCAGGTTTAGGCTGTTTGAAGTTCAGACTCGTAGGAAAAAGCCCTGCTGAACTGAAGACTTCAGCACATTTTCAGATCTGCAGTAGGTCTGCAGAAACGTTGTGCAATAACGCTTGAGAACAAGTGCACACTAAATCTTAAGGGTGGGGTTTGTGAGGGGATCAGTGTACTGTAGGGTTGAGTGCCGCTTTTGTTTTGGAAAAGCATGAAGTCATTTGCTGGCTGACCTTGTGGTGGGAGATGTTTGAAGCGGGTAACCCCGCTCTGTGTCCACGAGTTCCTCTGTGTTTATAGGTTATTTCAGCTTGTTGTTTTGTTGGATCTTTCTCGAGACAAAATTTCCCAGTCTGGATAGACCTACGACCTCCATTTCCTTCCTTATTGCCTCTTGTTGGTTTCCAGTCAGTTGTTTTTTTGCAGTTTGTTTTGTTGCTGATACCATGGAAACCAAATCCGTTCATCTATATTTATTTGTTTTTTATATCTTGAATAATTGACCAGCTTAATTTTTAGCCATAAATGATTCCTAAAGAATCTGTATAAAATATATTTTTACCTCATTTACCTCTTTTGGTAAATGGCTAACATGTTTAGCCATATCAGAAATATTTTAACTTTTAAAATATAACTAAAATACATTTTTCAGCTTTTTTAGGTTCTAGAATTATTCTAAATTTGTGTATAAATACAAAATACAACCATTATTTGTAATTAATAGCAGAAGGCTAAACTCAAAGCTACATTGGGTGGATGTAACAAATAGTTCTTTGTTCTCTAAATTCTTTAGAGTATAAAGCAATTGCAGTTTATCAGGCAAATGATAAATCCACTGGATGCTAAGACATGTGGGACCCCTTGCTGTCCGAACATCGCAAGAAAACTCCTAGTGCAGCCAGAGTAAATATTTTCAATTGCATCTCTGCCAAGTTGCCGGCTCTGTCCCCCGGCCCAGCATGTCCAGTTGCTCTTGTTAACAGCCTCACGGTCTGTTTGTATTGGCTCAAAACACATTTCTAGTGAAAGTGATGTATATATGTGGAGGGCGGAACCCGGAGCCTCACAAACACACTGAAGCTGAGCTTTGAGAACTAGAAAAGTTTACACTAAATTTTCACGTTGATTATTTTCGGTTTTATAGACCATTGAAAAACTGTTTGGATTTGGGCTTTGAACAGTCGGAATGAAGTAATGTTAACACCTCAATCTGACAGTCACTCTTTTGTGATGCTCTGAAAAGACAGACCGGCCCCCTCACTGAAAGGGGTTTAGAAATATCCAACAATGAACTTCGCCAGTAATTGTGGAATTGAAAATGACCCTGTGCAGGAACTGAAGGATTAGTGAGCTGGAGGAAACAGCTGTTGTGTGGTTAGCCCTGACCGTGGCAAGACATTATTCAGCCCATCCAACTCAACCATAGTGTTCACTGGCACCAGTGAAGAGGGCCAGTAAAGCACTGTTGACAAGCGCATTAAAGCTGCAATCTGTAATTTTTAGGCTGACAATAAACACAAAATGGTTACCCTCATATATATCATACATAGTGTTTAAAAAGTGTTTAAAACGCTCTGCCTTACACCAATTCACAAAGTAAATTTATGATTAATAATTTGTGCCGTCGTGTCCGATTTTTATTTTGGCTTCATTTGACGTAAAGAAAAATACATAAAGTGCAATTTTATGTTTTAAACAGAGATAACGATGCAAAGCAAAAGTTACAGATTGCAGCTTTAATTCCAGTGTAACATTTATCATTGTTTGTTTAAACTAGCATCGATCCAGCATTCTTTGTGAGGTATCGAAAATCACCACGGTTACCTCGTAATTCCGTGCTTCCCGTTCCGTTTGCCATGGCTCTCCATTTGGTCCTATGTTTGTGAATTTCCTGGACTTTGCAGGTGTAGTTGCCCCGATCCTGTGTGGATACGTTCAGTATCAGGAGACGGAATATCTGTCCATCCATCTCTTCCCAGAAAAGAAACTTGGTCTGAGGGAAGTGTTTGCTGTAGTTGCCGTAGTACTTGGATTTTTTCATGCTCATCCACACCAGCAGGTGTTCGTCCGCAGGGGTGGGCAGGTAGACCCACCGGAGCACCAGGACACTGTTGCTCCTCTTCTTCTGAGATACTAAACAGGACAGCGTGATGTTGTCTCCTTCCGTACACATGCTGACCGGCCCCGGCGTGACGGTCACATTTAAAGCAGCACTAATCTCTGGAAAAAACAGAATTCACAGAATAAATCAAAAATAGATAATAGGTGTGTTTTTCTATTCTGTTTAGTAGGAACATATAATACGGACCATTTATATGGTTTATATACAGTATAGGATTGTGATACTGATAAAAGCTTAAAACCTATTAAAATTATAATGTACATTTTAAAGTAATTAGATATTAAAAAATGTAATTGCTTTGCCATTAGTTTTATTAGGGTTTATTTTTCCAAAGTTTTAATGTGTGCAAGTTGCTGTTATGATACATTATCAGCATGGTTGCATAATACAGTTACGTTATACTACCAAAGAGTACAGTTATGTCAAAAAGATAACACACAAAAACTGTACCAAGGGAAATGTATTAATTAAATCTTAAATTTAACATAAGTTGGACAGCAGTTTTAGTGTCTAATTTAGAAGAAATGTCATTCTTTTAGTGGGAGCTGTGGTTAATATTTTTCTAAGCAAAAATGTTCTTTATTCTTTTGGAAAAATGTCATTTTTTAAGGAGCTTCATTGTCGATTTTCTCCCATTCTGGCCTAAGTCCTGACCCCAGAAGAGTGTAAAATATCTGAATGCATCTGGGCTCAATATGTCCTGACCAACAGAAACTACAGGTGGAAAACATCGCCTGCTCTCTTTAACCAGAGTGTAGTGCAGGAAACATGACAAGAAGATTGTATCCAGCTGTTTGTCATGTTTGTGTTTTGTCCCATTTACCAGAGCTCTGCTTTCAATACAAGACCCACATCACAGGAGAGCAAAGATTTCAACATAAACACACAGCCCCAAAATAATACTAATGAATAAAAGTTCATTTGATGGTTCTGAAGATGTCCCGGATCTGACACTTTCAGGCTGCAAATCTAAGCTAAAGTTATTTACTTGCATGCTTAACTGATATATTATGTAAAATGTTTCTGCACTGTAAGAAATGACATTAGTAAATATAGAGCTAAATGGAGAGCGCTTTGTAGCTCAATAGGTAGAATTTTGCATTAACAATGCAAAGGTTGCGGGTTTGATTCCTGGGGAACAAACATACTGATGAAATATTCCCTGAATGCACTGCAAGTTGCTTTGGATAAAACCATCTACCAAATTCATAAATTGAACGGAAGAGTTTTTTTGCATGCAAAATTAATTTATGCAAATGCAATTTCCAGTTACATGCGTCACACACTTTGTCTGGGTTGTTGTCTGAAAAACTTTCACCACCTCACGATTCCCTCCGTCATCTCAACCCCCCCGAAAGTTACTTTACAGGTTTTTTCTTTAAGCATAATGAAAGGCCGAAACATAAACAGACAGTCTTACCTCCAATAAAAGCACTAGTCAGGAGAATTATCGCAACAGCGCAGAGATTCATTCTGTAGACTCACAGGCTCCATAAACACTAAACATCAAGAACAGCTCAAGTCCCCGAGATTTTTTCTCTCTTTCTCCGTGTGTAATATGAAACACTACAAGCTCTGTTCCCAGTTAGAAACACCCCCTCTCTCCCTGTCTTTCTTTTCTCTTTTTCTTTCTGTGTCCCGTAATCGCTCCCCCTGCCAGTGAAAAGTACGTAGGAAATGTCATTTCCTGAGAAAACCTTTGGAAGCGGTGCAAAATTTCCAGCTGGACCCACAGAATATGAAAGCAGGAGCGACAGTCAGGTTTTGGGGGTGTATGGGGTTAACTTTCTCCGATTAGATAATGAACGCAGATGCTGGTCTGTCTTCTCACAACGTCTCTCTGGTCCAGAAACTCTGAGCACACAAACAAATTTTTCAAGTCAGTTTAAAGGAATACTCAGCTAACAAAACAGCTTTAGAACGTTAGATAACGTTTTCTATTTTTGTGCTTTTGTGTGATACCATAAAATAAATCCTCTGTGTCCTCTGGAGAGCGCCACACACCGTGTCCATTTTTCAAGTATCCTCTGACTTCCCAAAATCCTCTGAATTTGTTTGTGTGCTCATAGGATTACAATTACAGTAAATAAATGATACAATTATAATATTTTAGTTAATTTTTCTTATGAATCTAGGAAATATGTCTGCCGTCTGGAATTGTTTTAGTGCAGCACCGTTGGCTTTTCTCAGTGGTTTGAATAATAATAGTTTATTGGGCAGAGTAATGTGCTGAGCTAGTGGTATCTCTGACTGAGAACAGACGCCACAAGGGGTTGAATTACACAATGTGTTTATATATAGCACCACAGTATAGAACTATAGAACTCAACACGTCATGCTAGTGACATATTTTAGCTTTTCTTACCTGATCTCAGATGAATCGAATGACTGAAGATGTTTATAGTGAATTTAGAAAGGTTGAAATAAGTCTTTACGAAGGTCAGATGATTTCCATCTTTTACAGCAGACTTGTCAATGATCCAGATTTCTGCGGTCTGAACACAAAGGAATTATGTTAAAAGTTTGCATAAACATAAAAGAAGCAGTTCTGTATTTCATATCCAATTTAAAATCCAGTTTTGTGTAAATCACACTGTGCTAAAGAATAAAATACATGCTATATACTATAGGGCCAATAGTAGTGACATCTAGCTTGGAATTAGCATTAGTATTTTTCAAGTAACTTTCCAGTTTTTTTCCTGCCAAAGCACTTGTTTGTTTCTATTCTAATTAGGCAGTTAATCGGCCCAGCAAAATGCCAGAGAAACTCAATTCATTGTAAAATAATTATATGCCACATTCATTTCTGCTATCAGGACTCTACACTGACTCCATGTGGCTACAGCACAGAAGATGCCAACATCCTCTCCAATGGAATAAACCATTTAAAACATAACTGTGCATATGCAAATATGAGATTTACTTTATTAATCACATGAGTTTTTTTTAAATTCATGGAGAGATGTTTGTGTTTGTGCTGGGTAGTGTTGTTAACAGTCTGAAAGCTTGTGTTTTGGAGCACATCTGTTAAGTCAAGTTAAGAACACAACTGCAATGGATGTGTGTGTAAAACGGTGTGTGTACTTGGGCAGGTCATCTTGTATTTCTAGTTTGGAGATATGCTGAGGTAGATAACGTTAAACACGCTGGTCTTTTACTTATTCAATTACAGTTTAAGACATTGGCCACCCGCAGATCAGACTCCTGCAGCGAAATCATGCTTTTCATATCAGAGAAGATTAAAAGAGCTCATGGAGAGAAGCTCTCAGTCAATCCGTAAGTGGCTTGTTAATGTAATACACCAGTCAGCAGGAGAGATAGCACAGCAATGCAAGCATCACATCAACTATTTATTTACCTTTAAATGCAGGAGAACCACAAATAT